>SMLS01070542.1:0-90792 GCA_004785975.1 Popillia japonica | reverse complement strand
CCTATATATACATTATACATATATTATTACACCAAAAATAATTGACGATTTAATGACGCAATTCATTCACCATATTATGTAATTCTGTACGTATTGACTTCCGATTTTCCGATCTTTAAAAGTGTAAATCGAGCAATCTTTTTTAATGCTTTGACGTCACTTAAAACGTAACTCGACGTGTACTCGTCAAACTAAAATGACTCAGTGTTATAATTTGTTTTTAATTTACTTTTTTATAGATACAAACACACTGACTCATATTGTTATTACTTTTAAATAATATTACCAATGCAGTACAAAATGGTCAAATTAGTGCATTAATAATTTATCAAAAATTTTTTCAAGATAATTCAGTTTAAATAATGCAATCAAGAAATCAATTATGTATGAAAAGTTAATTAAATATTTAACGGTCAATTTAAGCAATTATCAAATCGTATAATTCAAAATTCACAAAAGAAATAGAAAAGGTGAAAATGGAAGTAAACCTAAATAAAACCACTTGTAAATAAAACTCGAGATAATAAAGTTAACAAGGAAATTACGTGTAGGACATTAGAGAGAGTAACGACGTAAGACTATCTAGGAAGCATATTGACAGAGGATGGAAAAATGGGCAGAGAATTAATAAATAGACAAAACAAAGCAACAAGAATATAGTATTAGACAAAAATACAAATATAGAATACAATACCATTGCCATAATAACATATGCATGCAAAAACCGGACATTAAGGAAGAAAGATGAGTCAAGAATAAATGCAATGGAGATGAAACATCTAAGAAGAATAGCACCGAAAAAAAAATGGGATAGTGTCTAGAACAAAGACATCAGGAAAATAACAAAGCAAGAACTAATACTGAGGAAAAGGGGAAAACTTAGGAAAAACAGTTGAACTGCTACGGACCTATAGTTAGAATGAAGACAAATAGAATTACGAAAAAAATAATGGAGACCGGATACTCAAAAAACAGAAGAAGAGGAAGGCCTAGGACACGAGGGGAGTATCAGGTAAAAGAAATTGGAGAAAGAAAGAGAAAGAACTGAAAGAAGAAATGAAAGCAGTGGATAGAAAGGAGTGAAAAAAATGCGTATAAAAAAACGAAACCCTCATCCGACACCTGAAAGGGTGTAAGGATAAGAAAAGAAGAAGAAGAAGAAGAAGAAGAAGAAGAAGAAGAAGAAGAAGAAGAAGAAGATAATCCAAAATTCGGACCACACAGCAAGTATTACATCGTAGGATGATTTTTGCATTTTGTATTGTATTATACACGAACGTATGGAAAATAGAAAAGTATTTATTAAATGATGATCAGCAAGCGAATTTTTCAAAATTTATGCTCCTCACTTAGAAAATATGGAGTGAATGATATTCACGAAGTAAAACAACCATACATTATATTGACCATATTTCTGCAACAATTTCTCCGGCTTATGACACAAGACTCTGCTAAATGAATTAGGGTAACTACAGAAGAGTTATGTGCGTATCAGCAATCGTCAAAAGAAGTGACTGTAAAGTAAAGTAAAGTAAAGTAATTCTTTATTTCGAGAGACCATGGAAATGGTATAGAGACAAGTCCAATGCAACCAAAAAAAGAGAAAAAAAAACAGATATTACAAAAAAAAAGAAAGTTAACCAAAGTAATATAACAATGTAATGTAATATATAACAGTAGTCACTTAAAAGAATATTCTAAAAATTCACCCAAAGAGTAAAAGCAGGTTGCTGTTAATATAGTTCTCATTCTTATTTTAAACTGAGAAGGTGTCAGTTCCTTCATCTGATGAGGTAACTTGTTATAAATCTTTACTGCTAGTACATGTGGTGTTTTTTGAAATAATGTTAGTCGTGCGTAGGGAGTAGCCATATAATCTCTAAATCTAGTATTATAGTCGTGAAAGTCCCTGTTTAATTTATATTGCTGATTGTTGGTGTGAACGTATACAGCCAATTCGTAAATATATATACATAGATGAAAGTGTCATAATATTGTGACTAATAAAAAATTCTCTACAAGTATCAGTGGCTTTTAAGCCAGCTATACACCTTAAGATCCTCTTCTGACAAGTAAAAACATTTTTAGCCATTGTGGAATTTCCCCAAAACTGTATACCATAACGAATTCTACTTTCAACGTAAGCATAGTACATACAAAGCATTTGTTGACACGTCTGGGTAGTTCTCAAACACCTAAATAAATAACAAAAGCTATTTAGTTTTGAAACTAGTTTTTCACAGTGTGGTTTCCAGCTAAACAACTCATCCAGCCAAACACCTAACAGTTTAAAAGTATCTGAATTTGATAGTCGGTCACCGCCTAATTGAAGTTGTAAATAAAAGTCTACAGGAGGACAGTATTGAAGGGGATGGAATCTAATGTATGTGCTTTTCAGGGCATTGATGGCAAGCCTATTTGAAGTGAACCAATCTGAAATTAGATTTAATATGCTGTTGCATTTTTTTGAAAGAGTTTGATTATCAGTACCTGTAAGCACTAATGCAATATCATCTGCGTAAAGGGTAACACAACTGTTTGCTGTAATTAGTGGTAGATCATTAATAAATAAAAGAAAAAGTAAAGGCCCCAATACAGAGCCTTGTAGAACACCTATATTTCTATTTAATCTGGTAGATGAAAAGTCACTACTAGTATTGCTGCTATAATGGCGAATATTAACGTATTGTTCCCGATTTGCAACAAAAGACTGTAACCAATTTAAAGCGTTACCCCTAATCCCATACAATTCAAGTTTTTCCAATAAGATTGTGTGGTCAACACAGTCAAAAGCTCTGGTAAGATCTAGAAATATACCGACGGGATAAGTACCGCCTTCAAGAGCACTAACCACGCTACCCAGAAAGCTAGCAAGAGCAGAAGCTGTAGAGTGGTTTTTTTTCTGAAACCATGCTGATAGTTTGATATAATATTATGTTTATCTAGAAATTCTTCAAGTCTGTACAAGTAGCAGTACTCAAAGACTTTAGAAAAACACGTTGTCAGTGCAATGGGACGATAGTTCTCCAAAAGAGCTCTATCCCCTTTCTTATGCAATGGAACTAATTTTGTAATTTTTAGTAAATTAGGAAATTCACCTTCAACAAAAGATTTATTAATTAAGAAGCACACTACAGGAATTAGCTGTTTACATGCAGCTTTAATAATATTTGGTGGTATTTGATCAAAACCAGTGGAGAGGGTATTTTTCAAGTTTCTGTTTAAAATAAAGGCAAGTTCATAGTATAATATTGGTCTTGTAACGGTGTTTCATTCAAACTTTATTATATTAGTGATGTACTTGCTTTTTTATAGAAGCAATGCTATATATTTAGAACGTAAAGCAATATACAGATACTTAAAATGTGTTTAATCCATCGATTAAATCCGAATACCTCCAAATTCTACCGATTAACTTGGTTCATTTCAATGAAGAGTGCTTTGATAAGTACTACCGTCAAGTTTGTTTTGATTCAATTGGCATGAACGAACGTTACGGATCAGAACTTTGAACATGAAGAGTTCCTGTCCAGATTATTTCTCTAATCAGAAACCAAGGCTATAAATGTAATTCAAATAAATGTAAGAACTACTACATAATTATGATACGAGTAACTTAAAACAACGAACCCGCTATCCTGACTTATTGTTACAATTTGAACAGTAGATCAATTTTAGACAAAAATAGTTATCCAAACAAATTTTACAAAACATGAATAAAAAAAACCAATACATAAAATATACAACACAGGCACAAAACAAACTAGTAAAATATATCACACAATTCCGCACATCCACGACTTAAGTGACAAAATTAAACACGAATTTAAAAAATCAGATATAAACATTACATTTACACCAAACAATAACAAACAGTTATTTACAAATTTAAAAACTAAGATTAAAAATAGATAATCAAAGTTATGTCATATATAAATTAGAATGCAAAGACTGTGATAAATTTTACGTAGGTCAAACTAGACAATACTTAAAAAACGACTATATAATCATCAATACACAAAACGCATAACATAACCGCGGAAACTGCTTTCTCTAAGCATTCTAAAGAATGACGACATAACGTTGATTTTGAAAATGTTAAGATTTTAAAAAAAGAAAATGTTATAAAAAGAGATTAATATATGAAATGATATAGGTACATTAAAAAAGAGAATAACGCGGTCAATTTTAGAACAAATATTGAAAATTTAAGTATTATTTATAATAATTTAATCACCTAATCACCCCTGAATTTTATCAAATTAAGCTCTTGACTAGGTTTTTTTCCATGTTTTTCCCTAGTCCTTGAACAGAATTGTTAGAGCTTGACAAAAAATACATGGATATAAGGATCATTAGTCTTATGGGTATAAGATTGCATTTCAAAGATATCTTAAATTGTCCACGATATTGTAAACATAATTCTATACATATATCACTGAATATTTTGTCTGCAGATAATGTTATTGATAGGCATGGCTAGATGTTTATTAATTAACACCAATTAAATGTCAATTTTATTCCACTGAAGAAGTAGTATCGAAAACATAATTAAGTCTAAAGGTACTGAAATAAATTTAATCTTTAGTCGCATTCTAGTGTCTTAATTGACCTACAAGTGAAAAAAAATATCAGACAAGTAAGATGAGTACAAAAAATGTCATATGAATACATACACCAATTTGAACAGTTGATGACTATAATGCACCACCAGTTGGGTCATACCAGATGCTTGAACGTTGGAAGTACATAACGGGTAGTGGAGGTAATATTTCGCTTCTATTGTAGTATGTAGTCATTATAACGGCGCTGCCGTTACTTTTATAAATATGAAAAATTGCCAACTACTTTCGCGAGATTAGAATGTTTGTTATTCGAACATGGTTTGTATCCAGTATATGTAGTTACATTCTTAATTTATTTTGATATTTTATTTTTTCTAAGACGCCAATTTTTATACTAATTATATGGTTCATCGGCCAATTTTTATATTATTTTGACGAAAGAATATTATACTCTACGTCACTTGATTACAAATGCCCCCAATCAAAGAACAATTCTTCCCTAATCCTTCGTCTTTTTCTTTTTTGTTTATACTACTGATTTTGCAGCATTTTAAATACGTAGTAGTAATAAGAATGAAAAAAGAACTGAATTTACCATAGCCCAAGCTATTAATTTGAAAATTATTCAGACATTTGATTGACTGCAGCAAATTAAAACAAAAAAACTGTTATTTAGAAGTTGGTATGGCTACCATTCTTACTTATAGCTTTTAACGTTCTGTTTGGAAACGAATTGTACAAGTTTAAGATATTCTCCGAAGAAAATAGATATCCGATTGCCCGAATAGCCGCCCCCCAACTGTTATTTGTTCACAAACAACTTCCCATCATCTAAGATTTTTGCTAAATAACCAGCTCCATATATTTTGCTATCATTTTCAGGTCCAGAGATAACAAGATTTGATTTTTTTTATTAGTGCTGCACAACTCAGATACTATGGACTGGCATAGTATTTTACTAGAAAATACAATCTTTAGTGCCCACTTCATTGTCTATTGCCGTTTGTATTAGTTTTAGGTATTTTTTGCGCATTCAAAGATGCTCCGACGAACATTTTCACTGCGTCAAAATAGGAAATAGGAAGCTTAATCTTCTTTGTCTGCTAATTATGTAATATCGATTTTTCCCCAGTTTTAACTAACAAATGTGTGGAAACCGCCATGCTCTTTGCAGTGTCGATAGTGTTGTAGTTCGATAGAGACTTGATGTTCTTCTTTCACATTTTTGCCGCAATTGTTCTTACATCAAGAAAAATTATGTATTGCATAACGCTTCGTTTCACTCGCCTAGCGATGCACCTTTAAAACCGCAATAGTGCACCAAAGCATTTCTTACATCAGAGACACAGAGATAATTCAAATGTGTTCAATCAAATTTTACCCTAAAAACTACAATTCCTCTCCCTCCCCCCATTCCAGTTCTTTGCGGATACCAGCCGAATTTTCAAAAATTATTAGAAAGTGTATATACTCCAAATTCTATAGATTCGTATACAAACTTTGATTGGGTAATATCTTGAGTGTGTTCAGTCAAATGTCTAGAAGTGGCGCCCAACATGACATTAACAATCACAATGTCGTCTGATACCAAATTTTATGACCACCGATTAGCCTATAAATGTGCTTTTGATATGTATTTTATATCAAGCAGATAATATATTTGATTATATAGTTTCCAGTGCAAGCTTATATAGATGACTCTGTTTTCTAATAGTAGATTTACAGTGAGATCTTATATAAATTTGTTTTCTGTACGGTGCGGCCAGCAATTAGAATCTCTACAGTTATCGATTATTTTTTGCATCTAGTGGTAGCTTGCTTATGAATACAATGAATTAATAAATCACAGTGTTCTCTGATTCTAGATTTGTGTGATAAGTAACAATTTTTTGTTGTATTCTTCTGTGAACTAGTGGTTTTTGGACCAGGTAACATATACGAGGGGTTGTTTTTATATTCCCGGACATGAAAGCCATGAAAACAAAAGACTATAGCAGAACCAATTTTTTTTCAAGTAGTAGTAAACTTTATTCGGGAAGAAGATAGTAAGTAATACAGATGTTATTTCCTAAATTTAAATCTTACAGATATTCTTAACATACGTAGAACAAAAACTCTTAAATTGGTAGTTTGTTTGGCTTCTTTCTCCATCTCATTGTATAATATTAGTCCCTTATAATAGAGATTGCTCCGTGAACATGATTTCTTAGCCAATGGCAAACTAACATATCTGCGTTTCTAATTGTCCTACCATGAATGTCTTTAGTATAAACAATAAATTTACTCAACATACACATTATATCGTGTACAATTTTATAAATAAGGATAATAGTATTGAAATAGACTCGCTGTTTAACACTGAGCCACTGCAATGTCTCCAGCATCATCACTAAATATGCGAGTATGTATAGCGATTACATTCCAAAATGATTCGCATTGCCTTATTTTGCAGTTTTTGTAATCATTTAGATTTCCGTCATTTGCTAGAAACAAAACCGTAGCACAGTATTCAAACTGCGGGGCGATAATAATCTTATAATAATGTAATAATCTGGCTGTCAGATAACTTTTTAACCAAGATAGATGTATCTTTTATTCCATACCTACTAAGTTGTTTGAACAATTTATTTCTATCTATAGTTTCAAACGCTCCCTTCAAATCAAGAAAGACTGCAATAACTTTTTTACTCTTTTCTATTTCTTCCTGGCAATATGCTATTACCGTAGAAATATAGTTGTGTTCAATTTCTTCGAAGCCACAATCAGCTACAATAACTTTTGTGCACTGGTGCATTGTCGTGGAGCAACAAGACACCTTGCATTAGTTTTCGTCTCTTCACTTTAATAGCATTAAGGCTATGCATCAGGTTTGCATAATACTCCCCTGTTATCGTACTAACCCTTATTCATATAATCAATTAACAAAATTCATGGACAGTCCCAAAAAATGGTCGCCATTACTTTTGTAGCGGGTGACTTTAAACTTCTTGGAAAGGCTGGTGCCCTTCTTCGACTCTTGTTTCGATTCAGAGTCATAATGGTGAACCCAGGTTTCTTTTCCAGTGACAGGTCGAGTGATAATCAAATCTAGCTCAACTCCACAGCGCCAAGAATTCTTCACGTTTCAACCCGGACACGCATTTGGAAGGGAAAAAGCATTCGCGGCACCAATCGTGCACTAACTTTGTCATCCTAAAGTAATCGTGTAAAATTCTGAAAACTATGGTTTCTGAAACTCCTAATGAAGCTGCTAATTGTCTTGCATCCTCCCCACTTGGCTGTCTCGATAACATCTAAAGTAATCACGTCAACAAGGTGCCCTGGACAGAGATCATCATCCAGTGATTCTCGACCATGTCTAAATAATTTTGACCACTCGCAAATGGTTGTCTTGGAAGGGCAATCATACAGCCTACATCTCTTCAAGAATAATTCTTGGCGGTTTTCCTTGTTTTGTCAGGAATTTAATTACAGACCGGTATTCGATTTTATTTATTTCAATGCGCAACTACACAAATTGACAGATAATAAAGTTAATAATGTTGCAATTGTTTTGTAAATTGCTACACAAGATACCAAGGTATATGTACATATGTGATTAAAAAACATCATAACCGAAAATCTCCGGAAATATAAAAACGATCTCTTGTATGTCAGCTAATGTGGGTCCTCCACTAATGTGGGTCTTCTACATATTTATGGCGAATAATTAGCTCATTCATGCTAAAGTTATAAGAGGTATTTAACCGATAAGATTTCTTTTTGATATTCGAAGGAAAATTTTAGTTCAACCTCATATTGGACGAACGTTCTTAATGGTCTATCATACTAGATTTTTGCTAACTTTATTAATTATTACTACTATAATTCTTCAAATCTTCTTCAAATCAGCTAACATATTTGACACTTGACACAGCATAGGTCTAACAACCATAATGTCCTCTATACAAGATTTATGCTGAATATCGTGACTGTACTGAGTTTATTTCCGAGTTCGTACCTAATAATATAATGTGTCACACAAATCTCTTCGAATAAATTGCACACAACAAAAGGGATATTAAAGATTTCACAATATTTCCGTGGTGTAAAATTGCATTATCCGTTGCAATATTACTTTCTAAATATCCGAAATAATTAACGACAACTACCAAATAACACGCGGCGTCTATTTTAACTAATGGTTACGTTTTTTTTCCTATAGAAATGCAAGCTAGGATAATTACTCATTACGGGGACAGGTAACCTTGAGGACCTGGTATATACGCGCAAAAGAGATAGAATAAACAAAGTAATGACAACACGGCTCTAATAGTGTTTCGTACATACTACGAACGGTATGATATCGGTGCTTCAAGTTTAGAGTCTCGAACGCCACTCTAACATTCACTGCGTCCTGACAATTCATGAATCGAATTCACTTTCACCGGTTTAACTTTCTTCTTCGTTTTGAAAGTGGATTTATTATTGTAAACACGGACCCGTGAGTTGAAAAACCGTCTACCACTTAAAGACATACGATTAATTCTGGATATAGTCGTGTGTGTAGTTTGTTTTAACAATAATGTCTCCCTTTATATTAAAAGAATTAAGTTGCTTTCTAATATAAAGAGGGACATTAGTTTCGTAATGGATTAAACGTCGTTAGACGTGTTATAAAAATGTCATTCGCGTATTTGTAATTATTTTTGCAATATGTTTAACAGTATGTTTCCGATTATGTAACGAATGATTGTTGAATTTGGTCACAGTTCTCTTACGTGCCTGCTCATATATTGGTTTCAATTATTGCTGAAACTGCGCTTCATAGTTTTGAAAGTAACAGTAACAGTTCATGTACAAAAAATGAGGCCCAGCGGGACTTGTTTAAATAATAATTTATATATGTATATTGAACTGATATCAATATATCAATCAATATATATATACATATATCAATCATTATTCAATCTTTTTTTCTTCATCTCGTTAACTGCGTATGCAAACGATGCTTCTGTTAATTCCATAATGTAGATACAACGTCTCGTGATAATAATGTAGATTACAGTAAACTATGTAGAAAGTTCAGTAAACTCTTTATTGTAAAGATTTACAACTAAAAATAGAACAACAATCGTATAGTACAGTATCTAAACAACGCACGTTTTATCTTTGCGTTAATCTGAAATGGATAATAGGATAGAATATACAATTTTGTAATCTGGTAAAGTCGAAAAGATGTGCGTTAATATTCTTAGATTTCGAAATGGGTGTACTAACAGGAGATATTTATCTGTTTTTCGTTTTGTCTACCTTATCTGATATAGCGATAAAAATGTTAGAAAAAATAATGCAGTAAATTTGTACGTATGTACGATAAGATAAAGTCTAGATTTTATTGTAGAATAGAACGCCTATATACCCAAGCAGCACCGTTATATTCAGTTTATTTCAATATTACAGGCAAATTTTTATCTGTAAGTACAATTAATATGTATTAATCGTACGACAAATATGGATTAAATAATTGTTAACTAATACGCGATTATTGTTGTTGTGGTGCGCCCAAACATACGAATACATAAGCTTTCACAAAATAATTTGTTTATAATAGTTTCCATGTATCTCTCCCTCAAAAGCGCACATCACACCAAAAACTGGTAGTTATCCAGTTTAAAACAATTATTGCAGAATATTTGTTATACTATGTTCTAGCATATCCCGAACACTTTTCAGACCCATGCTACCCACCCTTAAATATTTAAAATTAGCTGATCATATTCAAGTTTTCTCTAAAGCCTTGAAGATGCGTAGTGAAAGTTCGTTGTCTATAAGTCCCCAAATATTCTATATTAATTTAGTACTACCTAATCCAACAGCTCTAACCCGCTTTGTCAAAACTTGGCCAACGTTGTTCAGTTGGTAACTCTTTAGAAACAAGGCAATAATGAAATTCGTAGTTTACTAGTTTCACAGTTCTAAACATTGTTTCACATGCTTTAAAAATGTATGTATGGACGGAAACTAGTAAAGGAACAAGTTGCCAACCCACATTTCAAAAACTGCAAAAAGCGTTGCAACTATCCCCGTCAAAAGTTCGAAAAAAGCTGCTTGTAGAGTTCTAGAAAGCAGTCCTAATCTCCTGCCATAGGCTGGAAAAGAGCTGCTAATCAATGTCCCTAAAGGTGCAAAAGGTATTACAAACCTCTTTGCCAAAAGCTCAAAAAGAGCAGCTACCTTCCGTTCCAGAAACTTGAGAAAGCATTTCCAACCTTCTGCGAAGTGCATGAAAAGAAGTAGTGAGATGTAGCAAAATAGCAAAACAAATGTAATATTTAGTTAGAATTTAAACAAGAGCAAAACTATCGCAACAGAAAGGAAAAAAAGTTAAAGACAAGAATGGAACTTATTATAAATTATGTCAAGACTAGATAATTTCCTCAAACTAGCAGAAGATTTTACAAAACTTGTGATGTTTAGTAGTTTGATCTTCTTCAGATAATCCATTTTTTTTCTATAATTAAATAGGTTCTGATGTGATAGCGATAACGCACTTGTGAAATTATGGTTTTGTTTCTATACATCTTATGCTGAATTATCCAGAATAATTCTTCTGGTGATTTATAATACGTATATATAAAGAATCAGTAAACCTATTATAATATTCTGCCATAGTATTATTTACAGTAGCTTATATGCTGTATGGTTGTGTCTATAGGATTTTTCAATTGGCATTTGGTGAAGACATACATATTATATGAAATTCTAAATAAGCATTTATGTACACATGCATATTATGTATATAAGAGAAGGGAGGACATATTTTCTAAAATATACATCTACAAGAAAACTTCTCACATATCAAAACCGAAATTGAAAGAAATCATGTTTGTTGACCAACCATAAAATAATGTCAGTTTCCAATTTCGAACACAATAGTATATTATGACACTAGTTCATAATCAGGCTTTTAAAACACGAGTAACGTTACGAGTGCTTTAAAAGCTAATTATGCACTGTGTCATACGATATTTTTTGGTATAAATGCAACAATAATTTTAACTAGAAGAAATCAAATCAATAATTTCAATACATTTTATCGAGTGATATGTGTCTCTATATTATGTCATTTGACATTTCACTTAATTATTAAACATCATTGCTGTATTAATAATGTCGACAGAAATTCAAAAACTAGCTGCTGAAGCTGAATTAAGTTTAATACCTGCAAAGTCCAAATAATAATTCAAATCAATAATCAATAATTGCAATACATATTATCGAGTGACATGTACCTATATGCCATTTGACATTTCCTGACATTTCACTGGATTATTAAACGCTTGGGATTGGCTGTTACCAAGCTACTTTTATACGCACGCCGTGCGATAAAGGCCCGATTATGCACGCTTATGGGTGTGTTTTGATTGGTTTATGATGCATGCATACTAAAAAATGATTTTAAATGTGAGGGAGCTTTAACTAACTCTATCAGACGGAATATTTAGGTTTGTCGAAGTTGTACATATTTATTGTTCAAGGACAAGATAAATGTCAAATTAAACTACTACTCCAACAGTACTAGATCTATAAAGAGCAACTTTACGTAAACTTGACAGTCTACATGGTGGTCCTGATTTCAATTTTAAGGTATTATTTTCATAAAGGTAGTTATTTATGCCTCAGATACAAGAGAAGAATATCGAAGAATTTTTAATTAATTTGCTGCAAAGTAGACATAGGTAAACAATATAACTTCTAAAAGAGTCTCTCGAGACGGACATGCTGTACAAGGTGGTCGCAATGTCTGGGCACTCAATAATTCATCACACCAAACTAGACTGAACTGTGTAAGAAATACAGCTTACCTGATACTGGAAACAACTTATGTACATACCTGATGTTGAAAACTGCTAGAAGCAGCTGCCCTGGTTTTGAATCTGATATTTTTAAATGTATTAAACCCATAGATGACAAGCATATCAATGCCAAAGCACTGGTAAATAATGGAGGTCTACATCAGAGATGTCTACATTTAAATTATAACCATATAACCATACACACGGTATAGTTTCTATGGAATCGGGCAATGCGAATTATATGATTACTGCCATTAATATTGAAACACCTGCCGTGAAGTGGACCGTGGCATTTATTACAATTGTTCATTATCACAAGCACTTGAGCAAAATAATATAAATTTTCCATTAACTCAAACAGTACCTAGGCGAAGAACTTCTAGGCATTTTGTTGTCATCACAAAGAATGCATTTCCATAGAAAGCACATATGATGAAACAATCAAATATCTAAATGTTGCCCAATGCATCTTTAATTGTGGTGTGTCACGGGCCAAGCGAAAAATTGAAGATATTTTTATATCATTTCTGAGTTTATGTGGTGCTAGCGTTTTGGTGTGAGAAGACAGTTTGAAATATTACCTAATTGAAATCACATGAATGTACACATTCTTTCAAAGATAAATACTGCTACTATGGTTTCCTAAATTGTATTGCTTATCAAGATTACCACTGCAATTCTTGTTGTGTAAATGCGTTTTGATGGCTTTATCACAGCATTGTTTTGGAGCAAATAATATTGTTTTATAAAATTTTGTCCCGACAACAAGTAGCTGTTAAAACTAGTAAAGTACACCAGCTACAGTCAGTTACACTTAGCTCTGCGTTTATCTAGCTGATGACTGTGCATAATAAGTTTAACGTACGTGTTGAAACTGCTAGGCCGCACGTTGACCACAAAATGCAATTTACTCTTCATGAGTAGGATTAAGATTGCGATTTCTAATCTCACTTTGGAAGCCAAATATAGTATTTGATTGAAATTTAATAAGCTGTTCATTTAAATCTTCGAAGCAATTGTTAGGATAGTGAACAGGAAAAGTAGCTTTGGGGTTTATTATTTAAAGGTTATTATATTATTATTTATATATTATTTATTTATATAATAATTTATTTATTATATAAGGTAGACAATTACGTAGTAGTGGTGTCACTATTTAATTTTCTTCTTCTTCACTATTTTTTTAACAAGAAATTTTTTGAAGAATACGTGCGAACCGTCCAGATAAAATATAGTAGGTACAGTGCATAATGCATTTAAACTGTTCGGCCACTACATAGCGTTATTCGTAACAATACAGAGTCGTAACATCAACGTGATAACGGGCATGTAAAATGTAAGAGTTACAGCTTGGCAAAGTTCAACTGAAACAGTGAGTCATCACGGCGCACGAAGGCGGAGCGAACTCGATGACCTCGTTATACTACTAGCCAAAAGTAAAGTGCCAGTATTTTATTTATATGTAGTACCTTGGTTGGCGTGGTTGACACGATGTTCCAGACATTTTGACCGGCACTATTACCATACGTGTGTGTGGGGCTCGTCCCACTATAAACTATTATTCGCTACGCCCACATCATCGAACGTGCAAATCACAGAGTATTGCATGATGACGTGCTCGCGGCAGGGGTCTTACGGTAATTGTATTTCATTTCTTCGTTTCCTAATTACACGAATTGACCCCGACGTAGCCCCGCCCACTTGTACTACTGCGCTGTTTCAGTTGAACTTTGCCAAACTGTAGATGCGGTTTAATACGCTGGAGTTATGGAGCAGTGTTACTAATTTTCTGTAGACATGCTTATTCATCGTGATTATTGTATTTATTATCTGAAAATTCTATTGTCTGTAAGGTATTTAGGATTTTCTCTAATGTTTTGCTACTGCACCATCTTAACAAAAAATTAGTATTGTGAAACCTTCCCCGCCCCCTCCCTCTTCTCACCTCCCATTTTATTAACGTAACACGAAAAAAAAAATGTGTTTGGTGACTCCGTAGCTAAGTATACTCCTGCATACGTCTAGGTATCGACATGAGATGGTCGATTCTGCTTGTGACACCTCGCTCCAAGCAACTTGAACTTCGCTGATTAATTGCCACGAAGTTTGTGGTGGATGGTGCAAAGTGGACAGTCTCCTCCCCATGATATCCCACACATGTTCGATGGGGTTTAAATCTGAGAAACGGGGTGGCCACGTCAAAACATTAATGCCTATTTCTTGGAAAAAGCCCATAGTACGACGAGCAATATGAGGATGTGCATTGTCTTGCTTAAAAAGGACGTGTGGACGGCCATCTAGATAAGGCAGTAAAGTGGCTTGTAGGACATCATCAACATAATGCACAGCTGTCATACTGCCTCAAATAAACAGAAGTGGTGATCGGCTACTATATACAATAGCCCCCCAAACCATTACTTCAACAGTTCTTTGTACATGCTTCTCAACAGCAAACCCAATATCGGCGCAGTACCTTTCTACGGCTTGACGCTTGACGCGTTGTAGCAGAACGGTCTCGTAGAGCTAGTTATCTGAAGCACCTATCTTGACGCTCTGTGGTACGCCTCGGTTGATCAGTTGGTCTTTCTTATCGTGTTCCTCTACGTTATTCTGTCCACACACGACACACACTCATTACCGTCATTGCAGTACATTTAACACGACGGCCAATTTCGCTATAGAACAAACCAAGATCTCGATAGGCATCAATTCTACCCCTACCAAAGTCACGAACACAAGCAAAGAGAATTGATTTTCGCAAAAAGTATCAATACATGCTTTAAATATAGTCATTTTAATGTCAACCAATCAAGTTTAACAAATTACTCCTTCTGGGTGTACACTGTTACTACAATTATAACACTGCCCATTAAAAATAAAATAAATACTAGAAGAACAACAAAAAATCTTATAAGTCTTCTTATTTAATAAGAAGTTATTTACACAGTATCTATTCAATGTGTTTGTGCTCTGGTAATATTAAGGATTTGTTTTTTTATATAATTAACTGAATTAATAGTTCTGTATAATATGATAAA
Source organism: Popillia japonica (assembly GCA_004785975.1). Taxonomy (NCBI): domain Eukaryota; kingdom Metazoa; phylum Arthropoda; class Insecta; order Coleoptera; family Scarabaeidae; genus Popillia; species Popillia japonica. The sequence goes on along the minus strand of SMLS01070542.1, from coordinate 75,351 downwards.
CTGATTACTGCTGTCTAGATATGTTGATAAAATTAAGGATAATTCGTTTCTAAACAAATAAACGATTTTAATAAGATATTAGGTCACGTTATCTCGAAGATAATTCGTTAGATTAAAAGTTTTTATTATTTTATTTTATCCTAAAACGTATTAAATCAGAAGAATATGTTAATTTTAATGCATGCTATTAAAATATTTGAATTTAATCAAGTTTATTTCGCCGCACAGTATAAAATCTAAATTTCTCAATTTAAAATTTAAATAGAAGCTAGACAACCGCTTCAAAATATTAATGTTGTTATTTTGATACTTATAACTTATAACAATAACCGGATAGAAGGTCACGTCCTGAAGGTTATAGATAAGATTCATGTGAATAGAACGACGCTATTTTTAAATTAACTGTCAACTAATATTATTATTATTATATTATTACAATTGAGTTTTTCCGAAGAACGTGGATTTCTTTAATAAATTCTTTAAAGCATTTTAATGCTGACGTGATTGTAGATTGAAAAAACTACGATCCAATAGAAATTTTTACGTATCTATAATTAAATATTATCATAATTAATTATGCATGCGCATAAATTATCTGAAATTTTCAGGCTTTTTTTCTATTAGTTTGGATTTTTATGTGATATCTGGTTTATTTTCATTTGATCGACGAGATGAGATAATTGTCAGATAAAAGCAATCTTTGGGATTCCTTCGAAAATAATCTTTTAAACTAAGTCACTCCACTACACCCCACGACACTCCACCCCACCACAAAGCTAAAAAAATCTAACGTGTTAACGAGTTCGATTCTTGGTATAGCAATAAAAATATACATATAAATACTGGTTTTAATGCCACGACAAGAATTAAATGAGGATCAAACTTGAACAGCCTATATCCCGGTTATAGCTTATAATTCGCTGATCTACGGAAAAAAATCATAATTAACGCGATTCAATCAGGTTCTTGTATATACGTGCAGATAATAAATATCTACTTACTACTCTATGTACTGACATGCTCATACACCTATCTAAGTATAAACCTGACCCTGGTTTAGTGATTAATTATAATAGAGTTGGAGAATGCAATGTGGAATTGACACAAGTACGACCTCGCGTTATTACAGGAACTAAGATACTATACGTGTATGTATGTATGTATATGAATACGTGTGTGTGTGTTACTGGCGCAATTCACACCTTTTGCTGTTTTCTACTGCTTCACGTTGTAGTGTTGCCTTGTGTGAGTGTGTGTGTGTGTGTGTCAGTAAACAAAGTAAACAAAAGGCTACGACCACGATGAGCGCGGTCACTATGCTTTTACGACGAGGCATTTTAATTGATATACCGGACTGATGCGTGGCTCCCTGGTTAAAAAGGTCAAGGAAAACGGTGGAGTATTTTGTGAGTTGCCATCGCGAAAACCTGGTCGTATTGTGTAATTCTCCGAAACTGATCGCTTTACAAGAACGCCGTAATTCTATTCCTGCACATTTATGAATAATATTTACAGTTAGTGGGATCGAATGTGTCCGGAGGTAAAATATACCCAACGATTCGTGGAAACAACGTCTTGTATCCGTAATCATATTTTATCCAAACCTGCTGGACCTTTAATTGTTTTAGTTCAAAGAAACCTTACGTCAATTCTGTGTTTATTCTCCATTTTATCGTCTAAAGAACTCTACCAAATGTTTGTATATTCTTCTATTCGATAGAAAGTTTTTTATGTCATAACATTCCACCTGAAAACGTAGATGTCATCCATGACATTCCCTGTGCAGTAGATTTTAGTTCTCTCTGTGTGTATGGTAATCCTGTTTGCAATTAACCAAGACTTTCTGAACTTACGTACTTCAAACACTGGAGTTACTGTAGTTTGCTCCTACTTTTGGCTAAGATGGCTGCAAATTTTTAAAAAAAGATACGGATAAAAATCGTATCGTGGACAAAACAATTCTTGCCTAAGCAAATTTGTTTATCTCAAAACTCAAAACAACAAAAAGCGCTGTTCTCTCTGTGTTAATAAATTCGATCGAGATAAATGATTTGTGTCTTGCCTAACATTAAGGCCAACATTCCTGGTCAGTAAATTACGTATTGTCAAAAGTATGTAAGCACATTATTGAATAATTTCCCCAAAAATGTCTAACAAACTGTTACCAAAATGCACGCATGTACGTATACAGAAAGCCAAACAGCACTAATGTGTTAGGGGAATAAACTAACCAATCAAAGCTAAACTGGAACTAGGCTTACAAAGTTTTCCTTGGAAAAAATTGCAATTGCACTGTTGCGAGTCATTAGAAATGTGAAGGTAATTTGATTTGCAATTGATTTGCAAACAAGTCCTGATTCACTAGTTCAGAGCCATTCTGTGGCCTAGCTGAAAAGCACGTTAGAACTGTGGAATACTAAAAATAAATGTTTATTGCCTTTTCAGTCAGTACCACTTACAATGGAGTAGGTTAACAGGATTAAAAGTCGATTTTGTTCCAAACATAGTATGCACCACTGATGCTGGTGGGCCGACAAAGCCACTACTATCTAGTTATCTAATAACTAGCATTGGTACAAGAAAAAAAGTCAACCATTCCTGCAGTCTGTTTACAATGGTTGCAAAAAAATAAAAATAGATTCCAATTGTACAACATTCAAAATTTGTTCTGCAATTAACTGTAGAATTTTACGAGAAACTAATTAAAAAACGAAGATGTACATAAAATATACGACACATACATGGACGACTTAAGTGACAAAATTAAATACGAATTTAAAAAATCAGATATAAACATTACATTTACACCAAACAATAACAGACAGTTATTTACAAATTTAAAAAGTAAGATTAAAAAAGACAATCAAAGTAATGTCGTATATAAATTAGAATGCAAAGACTGTGATAAATGTTACGTAGGACAAACTAGACAGTACTTAAAACACGACTCTATAATCATCAATACACTGTGACGCATAACATAACCGCGGAAACTGCTTTGTCTAAGCATTCTAAAGAATTGCGACATAACTTTGATTTTGAAACTGTTAATATTTTCAAAAAAGAAAATAGTTATAAAAAGAGATTAATATATGAAATGATACACATATATTAAAAAAGAAAATAACGCGGTCAATTTTAGAACAGATATAAAAAATTTAAGTATTATTTATTATAATTTAATCACCTACTCACGCCGGAATTTTATCAAATTAAGCTGTTGACTAGGTTTTTTGCCATGTTTTTCCCTAGTCCTTGAACAGAATTGTTAGAGCTTGACAAAAAAAAATACATTGATACAAGGATCATTATTCTTATGATTATACATTTCAAAAATATCTTAAATTGTCCACGATATTGTAAGCATAATCCTATATATCACTGAATTTCTTTGTAGATAATTTTGTTGGTAAGCATGGTTAATTATTTATTATTTGACACGAATTAAATGTCAATTTTATTCCACTGAAGAAGTTGTAACGAAAACCTAATTTTGTATATTGTAAAGGTTTTGGAATAAATCTGATCTTTATTCGAATTAGAGTGTTATAATTAACCTAGAAGTGGAAAAAATATCAGGAAAATAAGATAAATACAAAAAGGTCATAAAAATACATATATTAACTGTATACATAAATTTGTACATAACGTATAATACAAAGCATTTGATGACTCTGGTTTCTAGAACCCTAAAAAGATCCCTTTTTGTAAATGGCTGCTGCTACTCGCAATATAAATTGGTTTGGCAGCGTTTTTAGCTCCTTTGTTATTGGAACTTTCACTCTGCTATCCGCAAGTTTGACTTTAAAACATGACCAATAATACAACACCAACTTGGAAGTAAGATTAAAAATCAAACTACTGTGATTTGCCAGTTTAAACGGACAAAATTCGTTTCGCGAAGCATACGACATGGGATGATATAAAGGCCATACAGTACATGCTTTCAGGTGATATGGTTTTATATGATATTCATAACTGCAGTCTTCGTATTTAATAGATGTATGGAAGACAAATTATGTCGTAAACGTCAATGCCACAACTCATGGCTTTGTTTTAGAATTTATCATCAAACTAATCTCATCTTTGACATAATTTACTCTACATAACAGCATAATCTGTGAGGCGGATGACCCTTATCATAAAATGTAGTGAAGATAGCTTAAATTGAAATTATCATCAAACACCAGCTTAAAAAGCAATGCAATATACCTTTTCTGCTACATATCTAGCACTCAGTATCTAAAACCTCAACAATGATTGAATCAAGATTAGATATAGCAAGATTAAAAACTTTATTATCACAATTATTAATGGTATTGAATTGCTTGGATAGAGTGTTGGAGTACCGGAATAAATGTTACTGCAAGCTTCTTGAATATTGTTGCTTCGAACAGCATTTCCAATCCATACCAGAAAGCATAACAATCATAATCAAACGAAACCATAGGAATAAAAAAAATGCTACGACAAAGACTGGAACCAACCAACCTTATCATTTTAACTCAAGTAGTCAGATCTACAACTACTACAATAATCCGCCTAAAGCAAAACAGAACGCAAGTGGAACTATCAAACGCGACAGCAAAAGATACAATCAGCACAGGCGAAAATTTTAGAAAGCTTGTTAAGTCTTGTGGCAAACCGACTTAAATCCTCGGTTCCTGGTTGTAATCCATTCTTAGAGGTGTTTCTAGAAAAACCACTAGCATCATTGAAGTTATTAAAAAAATATACCTCCACGTTTTCCTATTATGGAAATCGTAAAGAAACCACCTGTATGCGTAGTAAAACAACCGCCTGTAACATATCACATTCTCCATTGGATTTTAGATTTTACCAGGCGCATAGCGTCTCGACGCTATACTTCGATTGGACGCCAAAGACGTCCAATGAGGCAGCGATCGTCTTTTCATTCGTCAGCCAATGATCTATTTGTAACAAGCTCTGCAAAAGCTGCGTCTTCCACAGAACGTATGCATCGTTTATTAAACCAAATACATCACGCTTGAAAATTTATTTTAATTGGGGTTAATCTCTACCAATTACTAGTCTCGTCGTTACATTTAGATTTTCTGTAGAAAACTGTGAAACTGCGAAAGGATTTATTAATTTAGAAAATTATTTGTGTAATAAATAAGATTACGCCTATTTTCTTAATATGTAGATAGTTTAGAGAGTGAAATCGGCAATCTGGTGGAATATATTATTAATGTGTTACTAGTGGATTAGTAGTGATATTTCCTCTATTATAAAAATCTGATTTGACCCGAAAAATATTGCGTTGTACAAATTAATAATTTACAAATTTGGGTGCGAATTATAAGAAATTTAAATCATTATTATAGTATCTCGTAGAGCGAGTTGGAAGAGAAGGAAAACATAATTAAATTTCTGAAATTGATCGTCTAGAAAGTGTCTCCATTATTCCGGTCTGTTGATCAAGCTGAAACGACTGCATACATATACTAAAATGGAACATATCGCATTACAAACATTTACATATACATTTATTCATATACTAACGCGAATTACAAGTAAGAAATAGACGTGCTCACATATACGGAGGAAAGTTTGATAAACTCAGTTTTGTATCACTTCTATTTATAACGTTTTATTTTATTATTACTGCTTGCAACTGCGTTTTCGACACGTCAAAATAATGTTTACGGTAGCGGACGAATATTGTCCACAGTTTCAACTTTACAGTTATGTATTATATCAATATATGTATGTACACTCATGTAAGTAGAGATTGGACACTTTCAATACGTTGTTATATGGAAACTGTCCAATCTCTACTTACAATGAGTGGACATACATACATAGCTGTGTAATAAAATAAAACAATTACATACTCAATGTTATATAATTGCTTTAATGAAATTCGTTAGGATATTATAGAAAATTTTAGTTATATGCCATATAAAGTACCTACATAGATTTAATGATGGAATTGAATACCGTAACATTACAGCCGTCTTTATATTAGACGTGTCCAAGACTTTTTACTTTAAAAAACTTATAGACTAACACATACATGTATGTATGTGCATAGTTGTAGGACTTGAAATATTTGAATGGTGGAAGTGATAAGAAAACTAAATAAAGCTTATCGTAAGTTAGTTATGTACGGGCATATATCGTATGTATATGTATATATTTTAAAGAAATAACTTAACTACATAATACATACATGCATATAATTAACGCAGCAAGCAACGTGTTTTGCTAATTTGTACACATTTAAGTACAACCGATTACATTTTTTGCCCCCTTTTTCGAATAATAATAATGAATCATACGGTGTAGTACGATGAACTACTAGATCTATACTAGAAAGTTAAAACTTTAAAGAATCAGCAATAATTTTCTTTAATCGATATTAATGAAACTGTTGAATCGTTTTATAACCAAAATTATACCATCCTAGGCTGTGTTGTCTCACGTATTCGTACTTCAAATAGATTTTAGCGATAGTGGTACACGGGCTATATTAATCTTTTTATAGAAGGCAAAGGACTTTACTTAAAAAAATTAAACGATCACAAATTTATCTAATAAAGCTCTTCATGTTCGACAATAACTAGAACAAAAAATGTAACTTGCTTATGAAAATGATGTACATAGAATTGAAGAGGACCTACAACTAAGGCTGGGCAATACCGGCATTTTCGGTATTGGGTATCGATACCAATCGAGGTATCGATATTTACCGATGTATCGGTTCCATCCGCGGTATCGATACTTTGGAATCGATACTCTAGGTATCGTACGTATGGATACTTAGGTATCGATATCAACGTTATCCAACGTATCGGAGGATCGATACTCGGAATGGTATCGAGTACAGGACGATGTATCGTTATTGCAAAAACCGACTGGGAGTCCTACACTATCATGTGCTATAGACCTAAGTACATGATATCCATAATGGATTTTCATCGACAAAAAAAAATGGGAGTGATTGTTATAAATTAGACCCAAATGTATATTCTAATATACAGCTTCTAAATTTTGAGGTACTCATATTGAAATCTCAGCGGAATTCCTATACAATTTGGTAAATAATTTGTTACAAGTTCCACGATCTTCACAGAAGTACATATTATAGCTAGTTTTCTTGCCTTAACTTGTCAACGTTAGTTTATATTAACCTTTAAGAAAATGTATTATTGTTCAGCTATTGCATATAATGTATATTTGCTACATAATTATTTATTCAGGTATCGTAGGCATCGATACTTAGGTATCGTAGGTATCGATACTTGTATCGATACTTACGTATTGCAGGAATCGATACTTAGGTATCGTAGGTATCGATACTTAGGTAACGTAGGTATCGATACTTAGGTATCGTAGGTATCGATACTTAAGTATTGTAGGTATCGATACCAACGTTACCAACGTTATCCAAGGAATCGGAGGATTGATACCCGGAATGGTATCGAGTACTGGACGATGTATCGATACTTCGCCCAACCCTACCTACAACAATCCAAAGTCATTTTGGTCCCTCATTAATTAAGAGAATTTAAACTAGATTTCCAGCTCTTACGTCTAAATGATATCGAAGGGTTTAACATTCTGAAGTTCTTTTATGAGAGCTGCCGCGGTTTGACTGCATACTGTAAATATATACAAACAACAACAAAATAAAGCACAAAAATAAGTAAATAAAAAAGGAAGTCAGAAGGTCACGATAATTTGACATGTCAACTACGCTAGAGGCAAAAATGTTCAGATTCACGTCAACAAACCTATATGAAACCCTCGTAGGTTTGTTGATAAAACTTTCAGGTGCAACACATTGCTGAGATTGTTGTGGGATATATTAGTGAATAGTTTTTTTTTTAAGTTTTAACATTATTTTGTCTAGTTGGTTACACTATATTTCTGTTGCGATTAATGAGCCTGGTTTCATGAAATCGTTATGAACAACATGATTTCTGTTTTTCGTTCAGTTCATGGAGAACCGACTTATCTGACTTTTTCAGTTTCCCGAATTGAGCTAAATGAGTTAATATTGTTTGTTTGCTATCACCAAACTTTAATGATAATTGATCACCGTCATTGAGATGCGTCAGCCTCAACGGCGATCTTTAGTACGTCATTATTGACCTTTGATTATGAGGGACAGTGTGGATCATTTATGAGGTCACAGCTACCAATGGGAAATTTTGGAAACCAGTTTGACTGTATGCTGCGGAGTTACACGAGAGCCAAATGCACTATTTATGTTACGCGGATCTGCGATGTCTTAGACCTACTAATACTTCATGACTGTTTTAAAAAAAAATTAATAGCGATTTTAGGGCTTGGAATAATTTACTTTTAGGGGCAACATGTGTAACTTCCTAACAAAAAAGCACCGGTAAGACATTAAATGAAATCTGTCAAAGTTGACAAAATTGTAAACTCTAATTTTCATCCTTGACAACCTAATATTGTATACTAAAATATACACTAGCGTTCGACAAACAACTTCTATTTACCAGCATGGATTGATGACTGGTAGGTCTACGGTTACAAATTTTGTTTGTATTACTGAGTTCTTTTATTCAGAAATACATAGATCGGCATGGTTGACCTAATTTATACGGATTTATCAAAGGCCAACCATGGTCCTTTACTGGAAAAGCTGAACGCCGCAGGTGTGTTTTCTTTAATGAAATGGATATGTCCAAACTTGATAGAAGCGGCTACATTTTTTACAGTGGATATTTGTCTAGCAAATATTCGATTTCTTCCCAAAGGATAAACTTAAGATCTTTACTTTTAATATACTTATAACTGATCTTCTGAACAGCTTAACATGTGATGTACTTGAATCTGCTGATCACAATGACATGAAATATATACAGGCTGTCCGCGATATACAAAGCATACTTTTAAGGGATGATAGCTACAACGATTTAGAAACAAAAACATATAATACACCTTGGGTCTATCTGTAAGCGTAAACGAGAAAAAAAATATATCTAAAAAACCTTATTTGGTCAAACAGTACAAGAAAACTCATCCATATTGCTTCTTAAATAACCAAAAAACCATATCAAAAATTTAGGGTTGAAAATAACTGAAAACAACGATGAAAACGAATTATTTCATACTTTGAAATTGAAGCGTGGTGTCATTTGTCTTCCACCATACTGTACCCGTATGCAGTTAGAAGCGCAGATGCATGCCAAGCATCATCTGTTTATACGACGGACATCCTGTATACTGGTATCGGATCCACGAATGATTGCTTATTATTATAACCTTATTGAATGATCATATCAATAATGGCCTTGGGTCCTACATAAATGTCGGAACCCTATGTACCCCCCCCCCCCCCCTCTCCCTCCTCCAACTGTACGACAAGTCGTCAGGAATTTGTTCACTAGCTTGGTATCAGTACTATATACTGAGTGATTTTTTTATTTCAGACAACGGAACAAGTCAAAAAAATATCAATAAGAATTGTTATAATGTAGAGGGCTCATTGAATGGTACCAAACTGCAATCCCAAAGCACGTGGTTGTAAACGTGTACAATACTCAAAAATACTGAAAAAAGAAAAAACATGCATTACTGGAGTATCGAAAATCCCATTGGTTGCGCCAAGTTGAACATCAACATCCTTGGAACGTAAATGTTTGGTGTGTACCTAATAATTGGCAATAAGCTTATTGGTTCATATTTCGTCCGTGGAAACTTAAATGGTGAAAAATATCGAAACATTTTGCAGAACGAACTTCCAGTGTTACTTGAAGACCATCCCTTAGACGTACGACAAACAATGTACATAGTTTCAAAATGACGTTTGTCCGGCACATTACTCAAGAATAACACGAGAAGTATTAGATCGAGCCTACAATCGTCGATGGATCGGAAGAAGTGATCCAGCGCCTTGGCGTGCAATATCGGCAGATTTTCCTTCCCCTGGCTTGTTGTCAGGTCACTTACAGTCTAAAGTTTATACCAAAGTGCCAACCACGAGGGAAAACATGATTGAGCGAATCACCAACGCTTGTTCAAGGATTACGCCAGAAACTGTGTTCCAGTGTGTGCAATCATTCCAATTGCGAATAAATAAATGTATCGAAGTAGAAGGGTACACTTTCGAACACATTTTCTGAAATAGGTATGATAAAGTAAAGTTGTTTCTTGTTGAATGGCTTTTTGAAATGTTATTTTAATGATAAAGTTTAAAAAAACACTAAATCATGTTTTGTCTTTCTTAAGTATTTTTTCTAGACGGTTACAACCATGTTGGGATGTTTGGGACCATTTTGGGATTACGAATCGCAAAAAAAATTTAAACAAAAACTACATACTTGACGGTGTAGGCTCCGAATCTGCAATACAAAATGGATAAGATATTCCGTTGTCTTAAGATAACAAACTCGCCCAGTATATATCAAAACTTGACCATTGAAGAGATTTCTGAAATAGCTCAATTACTGGATATACATATGTATGTATACAGATCGTTGCATCGCAAGTGCCGTCAAAATATTATATCGATAATTGAATGGTATGTGTTAGTTAAGTCCATATGCCGCGCCGGCGCCGATACATGTTGCAGAGAATACGTATGAATATTTGGATATTTGCAGTCTCCAGTTAGGCATTGTAGAAGCTAGTTGTCTCATGTGTTCTAGCGCTTTACGATATTTTATTACATTTTCATTTTTTTATTATTCTTGTTGAAACAATATTCTTTTCATTTGCATTTTCTTATTATATCCTAATCTTTTAATTGTCTCATTCTTCAAGCATTTTTGCTAAACATATTCGTTTAGTTAGTGTTTTGTCGTCGTTTCTATTAGGTTTTCTGCAGAGTTTAGTGTAAGATACATACATAGTTAGTTTGTTAGTTTGGTATTTATATGTTATAAAAATAATGGATGTTTATAATTTAGTTCAAAGAAAACAAATTATTAAGTGGTATCATCAGGAAATACCCTCAAGGCAAATAATAGAGCGCTTTTATGAGAATTATCAATCACGACCCGCTCTAAAAACAAGTCAGCGAATAATAAACAATTTTGAAAGATTGGGCTGTATTATGCCGAACAAGCACAAACGTAATAGGCAGCCATTTGTTCGCCAAGACGAAAGAAATCTTTTAATTTGTGCCAGTGTCGAACAGAACCCGAAAATATCTTCATTGGGTATTAGTGAGCAGATGGATATTTCTAAAAGCACAGTATGCCGTGTTTTAAAGAAAAATAAATACCATGCCTACAGATTACAGAAAACAAATGAAATATTTCCCGAAGATGAAGAACAGAGAATGGAATTTTGCGAAAATATGATGCATATTTGCAATCAAAACGCAAATTTTATTGCAAATATATTATTTACGGACGAAAGTACTTTCCCGTTGCACGGAAGACATAATCCCGCTGTACCTCGACACTGGGCAAGAGAAAACCCGCACCTAACATCCAATGCTAGAACTCAGTATCCCCAAAAATTAAACGTTTGGGCGGGATTACTTGGAGAGCATATAGATGGCAATTTAACAGGCGAGAAGTATCTTAACTTGCTCCAGAATCGAATTATCCCACGCCTCCACGAATTGGCGCTCAACTTGGATAACATATGGTTTCAACAGGATGGGTGTCCCGCTCATAATAGTAGAGTTGTACGGGAATATCTTCAAGTACCTGGGGAAGTATTCGCTGGCCACCTAGATCACCAGATTTCTCCCCTAATGACTTTTTCTTATGGGGATACATGAAAACTAAGATCTATACATTTGAAAACGATAAACCAAACAATTTGGCAGAATTGCAACAAAAAATTATTAACACTTTTGATGACATTCCTCCAGCAATTTTACAGAATGCGCAACGAGGCTTCTACGATCCTTTAGCATATTGTTTTGAGGCGACCGGAAGACGTTTCGAGCATTTAATGCATTAGAAAAGTGGTCGCTTTTATGTTAACTTATAAAATAATAATTTATGACTAATAATAGATTCCTTCTGTTGAAACATATGCATATTTTTTTAACGTTTATTCCTGCAAATATGAGAATATTCTCTTTTTATTTAGCTACTACTTACAGAATTTAAATTTCATTATTTTACTGTGAATTCTTGTAATAATACATAGTATTACTACTCTCCACATAGCTTTAATATTTTACATTTTTCATTCGTCATAAACATCTTCTTACAATACATATTCTGTGCACAAGTTTGCTATTCTTGTTATAACTACATATTTAGTTTTTAAGAGAATAAAAACAGCGGGCACATTGTGCACGTTAAAGAAAATTTTATCATATGAGTCTACCTACATTACGTATAATTCATACCACCAGCGCAGCTATGCACGTAGTACATACTAGTGCTGCAGATATCCGACAAAATTAAGATCCGGATATCCGGATCCAAAACTATCCGGATATCCGAATCCTTGGATCCGGATTCGTTATCCAAAACCTCAGATCCGGATCCACTATCCGAAACCTCGGATCCGGATCCGCTATCAGAAACTTCGGATCCGGACCCGCTATCCGAAACTTCGGATCCGGATCCGCTATCCGAAACTTCGGATCCGGATCCGCTATCCGAAGCCTAGATTGAGCAGAAAGGTCCCCACTGCAAACTTTTTTTTTGTTTGGAGTTAACCGATTTGTGCTCCATAATTGTTACTTCATATTTCTTATTCTTTTTAGTAAAACCTTATATTTGTGTTTCTCTTCAGACCAAATACCTTTTGTTCCTGATTTTTTATTTTATTTATTTATTTAACATACCAATAAAGTAATTATTTTCTTCTTAAAACGTTGTACATAGCAATATCTATTAGCTACTTATAATATTAATTAATAATGTTAATTTGTTTTATTATTTTAAAAAGCAAAATGTTGGAATGTAAAACATTTTTTCGTTACTATTTTCTTTTATGTTAGCGAGAACTCGCGAACAAAATAATCTTATTGATACAAATCTCATAAAGAATGCAAATTTGATGATTTTCAATAGCAGATTCGGATGTGAGGTTTCGGATAGCAGATCCGGATCCGAGACTTCGCATAGCAGATCCGGATCCGAGACTTCGCATAGCAGATCCGGATCCGAAGTTTCGGATAGCAGATCCGGATCCGAGGTTTCGGATAGCAGATCCGGATCCGAGTTTTCGGATAGCAGATCCGGATCCAAGGTTTCGGATAGGGGATCCGGATAGTGGATCCGGATAGCGCTCAGATTCGGATATCCGGATAGTAAATTATCCGGATCCAAAATTATCCGGATCCGGATAACAGCACTAGTACATACATACTACAACGCTAAGACCTGCTCAAGGAAGTAACACGTCAATCGGTGCGAGCGTTTGACGGCACTTGCGATGCAACGATCTGTATATGTATGTACGTACATGAATTTGTTAGTCTATCTAACCGGCGAAGATTACACAGTTTACTGTAGCATTCTTGAACATACGTATTACTACGACCTTAGATTACCTAAATCTACTACTAATAATACATTCCAATCTCCAGTTCATCACATGTCTGCAAGTATTTTAATAACGTCAATTGATGGATGATATGTGCTTGTTGAATATATAAGTATGTTATTTAATCATTTTTGTCTCAATTTGTATGTCTTTTTTGCTTTATCATTGTACGTATTTAGAATTAATATTTTGCAATATTTCATTCCGTTAGTAATTTATGAGTATGTATGTATCTGATGGGCATTTGTTATTTTATTATTCACCTATTTGACAGTTTTTGTTAGCGTAGATAGTTTTGGCTTAAGCTGAGGGCGTACACTTCCATCTCTTTCCATCTAACCATAACGTAACATAGACGTATATACGCAATAATCAATAAATCCTTTTATTTCCAGATACTTTTTTCCACTTTTAGATCAATTAAAGCTCAGTTGAATTCAAAATCAATTTATTCGAGAACCTAAATATGTATAAATATTTAGGTTTTTGTTATAATACTTTGGTAAGTTAGTTGTTTACTAAAGCTATTTGACACGAATTAAATGTCAATTTCTTCCTCTGACGAAGTTTATAACAAAAAACCTCATTATTTCTATTTAGGTTTTGGGTAAATTGATTTTTAATGCAATTGAGTTTTAATAGACCTCAAAGTAGAAACAAATATAGTATAAGAATAAAAAGCTAAGTACTTATAGGTTGTAAATATTTATATGCTAATAAGCAATAAACAGATTAACAATCTGCGTTCTTTCACGCCATGAAAACCTGGGTTTATACTATAAACATTTAAACACTGACCTTCTCAAGTCGTTATTTTTTGCATTTATTGTAGTAAGTAAGTAGTAACGAGTACGTTTCTCCAGTTTGGTCGACTCACTATTTAAATTATCAGTTTTGTGTTGGACGACTACTATTTACTGTTGGCTCTTTCTTGCCAAAGGGTAGTGATTATAAGCAATAGGTTGGTAAGACACAATTTTCAGTCTATCATATCGCGGCGTGGTTGTATGTACGCTCGGAGAAAAAGTAGTCAGGACGGCTAAGCGCGGCAGCAATGCAACCGAACATTGCTGCTGCGCTTATCCGTCCTGACTACTTTTTCTCCGAGCGTACGTACATACAAGATACAAATATTTATTAACTGTTCTAAGCCAATTGTTTGGTGTAATTTAGTGAATTTTGATTCTTTGTTCTTTTGATTATTTGTACCTACTGTTTGTTTGTTTTTTTTTTTAATATTATTAGAAATAGTAACGGAACACGTCACTTGTTTAAGTTCAAATAGTTAAGGACATATCAGAATCCAATTACAAAAACCAAAAGTAATGTACATACTACGTAAGGCATACGGATTTGTGATAAATGAGGACAAAATTATTATTATTTCTTTTTCTCTCTTTAGAACTGTTACATCCTGTGCTGTGACAATCTTTACCTGTGCTTCACTAGTGTTTTTAAACACAACAACATGGTCTCGATAAAAAGCGTCATATATGTCGTCGGAATATCATAGAATGTAGAAAGATGACAATATACTTATTGTCAATATACAAGCGCCCCCTCACTCCTTTAAAAGAATTGGCAGTTGTACCAACTATTTGTTTTGCGTTGTTTCAAAGTTTCTTCTATCATGTACATTTCGTTGAAAAGTTGCGATTGTTTAATTGCGTACTTCAAGTTCATGACCTACTGTTAGTTTTGTCATATAGAACAAAAATTTTTCTTTATCTTGCATTTTTCCTTACTTAAGTGTATGCTTTTACGACATTATTGGAATCGTTAGAAAATATTCTTTTAAAACATTAAAAAAAAATATATTGCGCAATTGGCAGCATAATGCTTGCCCAAAATACATTAAAGTAGTACAATTGGAAAAAAAAAGTTGCATTACGTTTCTCGTGAATTACTTATATCTGACAAACAGATAATTGGCATTGCTGTTTGTAGTCTGCTGCTGTAGTGTTTACGAAACCCTTCAGTTTCATGCATACAGGGTGTCCGCGATATACAAATGCATTTAAGGGATGATAGCTATAAGGATTTAGAAACAAAAGCATTTAATACACCATGGGTCTATCTGTAAGTCTAAACGAGAAAAAAAAATATTTCTCATGTCACAAACTTCGACGCATACTGTACAGCGGCAGCAGATCAGTGCAGGATTTACCCGACGATTACAGGCGTGTTTTTTTGCAAATGGGCAACACATCGAGCCTTTCCTGTAATACATTTTCTCCTGTCTCTCAAGAAGGTCCTGTTTAGGACCACCAATTTATCACAAATAAAAGAAAAGAACTAAATTTTGTAGTAGCCTTTACGAAAGAACTTAAAGCGCCCTAACATAATTGCACTACATTGTTTTCATTTAATGCGACTTCCCATCAACTTAAATTTTCATTTACCGATCGAAAGCTGCTATTAAACACGCCCTTTTCACTCTAACTTAAAAAAAACGCAAAGATACCTCTTTTCTACTTATCGGATATTTTTAAAACGTATGGCCATTGACTTCGTACGATATGATACGTAATGTAGTTCAAGGTCGTATAACCATGTGTTGCTTCGCTTGCATCTGTGATAGAGAGGTGCTGCTATTGAATACGTGTACAGTATGGTGTAGAAATGACACCACGCTTCAGTTTCAAAGTATTAAATAATTCGTTTTCGTCGTTGTTTTCAGTTATTTTCAACACTAAACTTTTGATATGGTTTTTTAGTTATTTAAGATGCAATATCGATGAGTTTTCTTGTACAGTTTGACCAAATAAGGTTTTTTAGAAATAATTTTTTTCCTCGTTTAAGCTTACAGATAGACTCATGGTGTATTAAATGTTTTTGTTTCTAAATCGTTATAGCTGTCATCCCTTAACTCCATGCGTTGCATATCGCGGACACCCTGTATATAGGTCATTAAAGTCAGATAATAAATAGGAACGGTACAACCTTTGGAAATTTTTGTGGAACACCCGGTATATTCAAATTTCTAAAAAAACAAAGGCGGCGATTTACGCAAGTAAAATTTTACTGTTCTCCATTCTTTGAAGCTGCTAAAGAACAAACTTGGAAACTGGAATACTATAGATCAAAACTAGAAAAATCTGGAACAACTGTCAACGTTTTGAATTTCACAAAAAAAGAGGTCTCATTATTTCATAGACTGCGCATTATAAAAGGCTAAAGGAATAGTGTTCACAAGAACTAAAACAAACTGGACCAAGTTTCAAATTTATGATTTTCAAAGAAATGAGAGCAAAAATTTCTTAATGAACCAAAGACATTAAAATATTACATTTGGAACAATGTTCAGAACAACTAGAACGAGTTGGCACGACATTAAAAAAATGGTATTTACCAAAAAGGATTAGCTAACTTCGCGCAAACAAATAGGATGTATTTTCAAAAAGATGAATATATTACCCATTTGTCAATCTTATTTTTCATCAATTCTGCACTTGTTTTGCTAAATACTACTGACAATATACAAATTTGGAGCTGCTGAAATTGATAAAAGTCTTATTCCAGTATTTTCCGTACGTGGGTATCCAATAGCATTTGAAACTGTTTATGTAACTAACTAAATCACGTATCCTCCAGGAATGAAGGAATGAGGTCCAATACTCTATACTATGTATGTAAGTACATACTTACAGCAACCGTCTACTGGTCTACTAGTAGGCCAATTCCTTAATCCAACGACGCAGACTTATAATGAAAAGCTAGTTGCTATGTCCACAGCAAAAATTTTTACGTTTTAAAATCTGAATTGCAAAAAATATTTTTAGTGTATAAATGATAATAACGTGCAATATGATATCAAGGCAATGAATTTGTTTATTAAAGATATATTCAATAAATAATATTTAGATTAAAACCAAATGGTGCAAATTTAAGTTTTTCAAAATACATATATGTACATACGTTAGACGCAAGAAGTTAATATTTTTAGCATATTTAACTTAATTAAAAGCAAAATTTGATCTATCTTTACAATAAACAGCAATCTATCCACAATTTAAAATACAAAAAATCGAATAATACAACCTCTTAATGGTAATGTTGCGAACCTTTCACTGAACTCATCTATGTCGAGCATTTACTTCACAATGCGCTTACATAACTCAGATGGACGACTTAAAGAAACATAAAATTTGCCTAATACGTAAACAATTAAAGGAACATCCATTTAAAACGCACTCATGTTCGGCTTTGGCTGTAAAGTTTTATACATACATGCATAACCACATTATACGTATGTATGTGTATGTATGTATTGTATGTACAATATACAAGTTCCAATGTGTATGTATACATAAGCGGACACATGTATATAGCGTATGCGTACAAAGGCAATCAACTCACACTGTCATGCACGCACATTTACACGGGCAAGATAAGTGCCTGTGCAAGTATGTTTTCTGTATACTAAACAAATAAATGTTACGAAAGTCAACGGAGAGTTCAACGAACCTACCATACCACAAACTTATGTATATATACAAGTATATAATAGAGTGCATATAAGGTGTGTATGTATATAAGCGAATAGAATTTTTACAATTTTGGGTTTTATGGTTTTTCCGTTCGAGACGGATTTCTGCCCCCCGAAGAGATAATTCCTTAACGAGGGTATACACTAGTTAGAAAGTATCGGGTCCGTTTATACCTGGAACTGTTGGACGTAGAATTGGGTTCTTTCTGGCTAGAAATCGTTTAAAAAGTGGTCGTGACTCATTCAAAGTGTACGAAAAACGATGATCTCTGATGTGATAGAATATAATAGAAAAAAATGTCCCCCTATGTATAAACACTAAAGACAGACTTACATACGTGTTTAACTATTTTATTTACAATGGTTGCCCAAATTACCAGTTCTATTTAAGTTTTTCTTAATATAAATTAGATACAAACATCTCTTAATACTGCCAATACTGTTTAAAATCTTTTAACGTGACTGCAAGTAGCAGTTAAAGAAGTTTGAACAGGATAGGGGTTCTGGACTTCTCTACTGCTTAAAGCAGTAGAGATTAAGTTAACGTGGGCGTCTATAACACGCATACTAAGGTTTGATCGCTATCGTATGAAATTGCACTTGCATCATTTAAATTTAACAAAGAGGCCAGTAAAAATAGTCTTTGGTGTTCAAATATAGACAATGAATATGGCTGACTCAAACGGATCATTATAGAATTATAATTAATAAGAAGAAAAAGTGAAGCTGCAGATCATTATCTGTCCTCCTCCAATGCAATGAGGTAGTGTATTTTTAGGTTATAGCACTCTGAACAGTTAAGATCGTTTGTATGCATCATTTTGTGAATCACCAAACTAGTGTTTCTATATCTGCTGCAGTAACCAGGCATTGTGTTGCAGAAATAAAGCGCAAATATTGCAGACCACTGAGAAAAACAAAACTGATAGCAACCATGAAGTTGAGATGCTTAACATGGGCTAGCCAACATCGACTCCTAAAGGTAGTAGGTTGGTTAATGTGAATATGATTTATACTTTGTTAGTTTTGATTGCTTCATGAATTTTTGATTTGTCTCACACGAGTTTTACATTAAAATGATGATGTATACATCTTCGCTTGTTCGGCAACGACAGGATATCACCATAACTATTTCGCTGCAAGTGTTAAACATTCTCTGTTAAACATTTTCTGTGGTAAGTTATTAGCAGAAGAGGCAGGACGCTTTTTGCATAATAGATAATGTACCTGCGCAAAGTTCGACCTCCTTCCTTTCTGAAATTTTTAATTTTGTTTGGTACAGGTAGTTCAAATCTCAAAAAATGCCAAAAAATACCGTTATCCTTAGCTTTCTACCGTCTGTAGTTCCTGAAAAATTAAGACACCTATTTTTGCTAGCATTGTCTTTTTCAAAATCATAATTTTTGAAGTAATTTCATATTATTACAGTTTATTCCAACCCTATTCCAATGTTTTAGTTTTTACGACGTGTAATTAATGAAATCATTGAGAAAAACAATTTTTTTTCATTCGAAGGTTTGATAGCTTTATATTGTTCTAGATTCGTTCTATAATGCTTCAACGTTTCAGCTCTCTAACATGCTTACTCTATGAAAAAAGCAACCATTCCTTCCTCTTAACCCATTTTCGTAATTGGATATTTTTAGTTTAGTTGTTCTATATTATACCAAATTTTCGGCATACATTCTTCACTAGAAAGAAGATGAACACCCAAACACTTAACCCTGCTCATTTTTTCCAAAATTCAAAATTTGGAAAGTAATTCAAGGTTTTTCTAGATTTGTTCAACAGTTTTACAAGTTTCAGTTTCCTGACACGCTAACTTTGCGAATTAAATAATCAAAAGAGGACGTGTCAAGTTAATCTTTCCTCTGGCAAAATTTGACATTTTGAAAGCTCTTGTTCCTGATTTGTTCTATATTGTTCCAAAATTTTCACTTTCTAACATCCATACCTCATGAAGCAATTGCAAAAAAATAACCTTATACATATGTGCAATTCTTGCCTTTGCATGCGAGATATAGAGAAAATTGAATATAGTAGTACAGTACAAGAAGGATAGACGCAACTATTTCATAATGATCTGCATGATATAATCTAAATAGTTATATGCAAATTTCACAAAGTATGCGCGATAGAAAGCTGAAACTTTGATAAGATACAGAACAAATCTGCTAAACCTTGAATAACTTTCAACATTTAAAATTTCTAAAAAGAGAAGAAGATTACACATTAACAAAACTTGAATATAGAAAAAGAAGGTGATAACTTCACGCAGGTTGACAGGTTGATATTGAAAAATGAGTACAAAAAGGTGCTCAAAAATGCACTTTGATGAGTAATTTGGTTCCATATCGCATAGTAAACGTCTTTACAGAGCTGAAACAATTTTGCAGGTAAATCTTCAAATTTGAATCCCATCGAGAATTTATACGAGTTGTTCAAACGGAAAATTTTCAAACAAAAGATAACAAACAAGCAAGATCTTATACAAGCAGTAATGAAGGTTGGTACCGCAATAAAAAATTAAAATAAAATGTCTACAAATCCGCTTAGAGCGTGCTCAAATAAGGTACCAACTATAATTGCCCCCAAAAGAAGTTCTGCAAGATATTGAGAGTATGCACATCACATACTGTATTAATGTACCACATAGGTACTTTTAAAACAAAAACATTTATTCTGATGTGTATTTATGTATAATAATCCGATTGTTATCATATTAGTACGTATTAAGAATTAAGTACAATACATATATGTATATGTATGTAAGTAAATTTTGTATATATCAATGGGATAAGCCAAGAATTATACAGACTTCCTCAAATTATTATTTTTTATCTGATACATATTAAACATGAATACAAGCACGTAAAAGTCATTGATAAAATTGAAGTTAGATTTTGAATTTTAAGGATTAAGTCACATTGCATGAAAAGTACGTAATACTAGAGAAAGGTTTCGTATCTTGGTTCGATTTTCATATTTCGATCTTTTACATAATTATGGTATACGGTACAATAGAGCATCCCATCTTGTTTTATTATAAGACTTGTAACGGGTATCAAACAAGATTTAAATTTGCCGCCATTTTGTTAATACGAGTTGTACGGTGATTTTTATTTGATAGTTGTCACGTACAGACCTCGTGCTTTAAGAATATGGAGAAGTATTTAAACGAACAGCGTTTAATTATTGTCGCAATAATGCCCCAAGTGAACCGACAGTGAGGCGTTTAATTACAAAATTCGACACCAAACTTACGCTAATGCATCAAAAGATCATTTTTCGTCGTCGTCGTCCTTGTCGGTCACTCGAAAATATAGCCACAGTCAGGGAATCTGTGACCAAGAATCCAGGAACTTCCATTTGGTATCGCAGTCAAGAATTAAATATTTCCAGAAGCACTATGTAACAAATTTTAATAAAAGATCAGATTTGCACGCGTGCAAGGTTCAATTGGTGCACGAAGTCAAAATCAAAGAACCATGCGCAGCGCCGCGGATTTGCTAATTAGATGCTGGAACAGCATCAAATTAATGCGGATTCTTCGAATAAAATATTTTTTTCTATCAAACAACCAATGCATCTACCGTTACTAACTGTTTGGTGTGCATTTTGGGCTGGCGGAGTGGCTGGGCTGTATTTCTTTGAAAATGCGATTAGAAATGCGCTAACTGTAATGGTGTGCGGTAGTATCACAACATGTTAACGGAGTTTTTGTGGCCCGAATTGGATGTAATTCATGTCGAGAACATGTTTTTCCAACAGGACGGTGCGATCTGCCATACAGCACGTGAACTGGTGATACTGCACATTAAGTTTCCAGGCCGTATCATTTCTCGATTTGGCCATCAAGATCGTGCGATCTAACACCGATGGACTTCTTTCTTTGGGGCTATGTGAAGGAAGTGTATGCGAATAAGCCTCAAACAATTGAACATCTTAAAGAGGAAATACGGCGCGCTATTCGTGAAATACAGCCACATTTATGCGGAAATGTGCCAGAGGTTTCGTGGAGGCCACTTGCCTGATGTAAATAAAATTGTTTGCTTAATTCACAAAATAAATGTGTTTTTCTTTACAATTAAATTCGGTGCTCTTGTTCGGACACCCTTTAGTAACTACACTAACACAAAGTTACTTTTAGATAGATTGTAATTTTTTTCAGCTTTTTGTTAGACATTTCTTATAATGATAAGCTACCAACATTCCCTGCACTCAAAGTAAAAATTCTTCTGTTTAATTTGCTAACTCATACGTAGTTCTCAATTTTCAAATTTTTTTTTTGGTTGATGTCCGGTAACATTTTTTTTTCGTTGTGAATACTTCATTATTTGGTAGGATGCCTATGGGTATTCTTCAGTTAGCATTCCACGTTTGCCTTAACTACTTTCGTACATAGGGAGCGACCGTTAGGTAGGAAGTTGGATATCAAAAGATGTGCTTGAAAAAGCGTCTTTGGTAGAAACTGTTGCAAACAACAGTTTCAGTTTTGAGTTCTACCTTTATGTCTAACAGTGGATCCCTTACAAGACCAATAAGAAGTATTGGTGTTCTTGAACACATTTTCGTTAATTCTATAATTCTGTACATCATAATTTTCCAATACCAGTGTAATAGGCTCTGGAGTGTTGGTTTCGTTTAAAATACTTGAGATACTGCAGAGGAGGACCATCCTACTATAATATCTGAAGCGCCTTATGTGTTGTTAAAATTTCTCTCTGGCAAATAGATACATATTTACATTGCGTATATGTAGCATTAAGTATGTCTATCATAGTAACATTTTGGTTTCTCTCAGCTCTTGTAATCTGACCTAATTGCTTCATCTCTCGGTCGGAATTTCTGATAAAACATGTCATCACCATTTAAGATTCTCTGCACAAATTGGAATTTTTACACAAACTAACAACTCTATAACGAACAATACACTGTTGTGAATCGCATAACCGCTGGAACTGGCTTGTATAAGCACTCTAGAGATAGAAGACATAATTTAAGTTTTGAAAATACTGGAGTTTAAAAAAACAATAATTTATGAAAAAATAGTTAAATTGGGCAACTGATTTAACCATTGATATAAGGTTTAATGATGAATTTAATTCTTGTCTTAATGAAGTAGCTATTAGTACTGACGTCCCACAGGGCTCCGTCCTGGGACCCACGCTGTAGAATATACTGTATGATGGCGTCCTCGACTTGGACCTGTTGGAGGGCGTTACTTCTATACCCTACGCCGACGACATTGTTATCATTGTGGAAGCCAACGGCCAACAAGACCTCATATTGAAGGCTAACGAGGCAATAGAGGAATTCGTTACGTGGATGTCAGCGCACGACCTGGAAATGGTTTCTCAGAAGACGGTAGCGGCCATCCTGAAACGACCTAGGAAAAGAGTGGGTATTTCTTTCTCTTGGGTAAGAGAGTCGTACCTCAACGAGAACTGAAATACCTGGGCGTAGTTCTCAATGACAAACTGATATTCGGTCCTCACGTAAAACAGGTGGTGAACAAGGCGGAAGCTAGCCTTGGGACTCTGCCGAGAACTATGCCCAACGTAGGAGGACCTAGCAGTAGGAAGCGAGAAGCACTGTATGGGGTGGTGAGATCACAGATACTGTACGCCAGCCCAGCATGGTCATATGCGCTGCAGTGTAAGAGACAGAACGACGCGGTGGAAGGAGTGCACCGAAGAGCGCTACTAAGAGTAGCTAGTGCCTACAGGACTGTCTCCACTTAAGCAATACAGGCAATACCACCCATCCGACTGCAGATGGAGGAAAAACTCGATATGTTCCGTGCCAAGGATACAATGCATAACCCGGATCGGCAGGAAGCGAGACGAGCTACCCTAGCAATCTTGCAATGTATTTGGCATGAAACAGAAGCCACATCATGGACCAAGTTGTTCATTTCCGATTTGATACCCTGGGTAGAATGCAGTCACAGGAAAACGGACTATTAACTGACCCAATTCTTATCGGGCTACAGGCATTTCCGCTCCTACACCAAAAGGTTTCATATAACGCAGGATGACGCTTGCATTTACTGCAGATCTCCGGATTTGCCGGAACATGCCGTTTTTATGTGTGGAAAGTGGGAAGAAGCTAGGAGGGTCCTGGACTGCGAACTGGGACTGGTGCTCAAGTACATACAGTTGGTTCTATCTCATAGAAAACTGAGAGAAAAAGAGCTGAGGCAACATGAGCGGATGTAATGGAGGCTGACCGTGCTGTCTGATGGTATGCCATTTGGCGGTTCCGGAGGCACGGACGAGAAGATAGAGGTTTTTTAGTGGGTACGCCGAGCCTGCACACGCCCGCTCGGAAGTCCCACACTGCTACATTGCGATCGAACTAAGCATGTAGCGTCCATAATACCTAGTTTTCATTGGTAGAGTTAGTAGTATAGTATCATGGGCAAGTACTAACTATCCTTTTAACTCTACCAATGAAAACGGAAATGGTAGAGCAGAGTGGTGTGGTGGAGTTACTCTACCACCGTGCTATCCCACTCTACTCTACCGCTATCATGCACTCTACTCTACTATTTCCGTTTTCATTGGTAGAGTTATAAGGATAGTTAGTACTTGCCCATGATACTCTACTAC
Source organism: Popillia japonica (assembly GCA_004785975.1). Taxonomy (NCBI): domain Eukaryota; kingdom Metazoa; phylum Arthropoda; class Insecta; order Coleoptera; family Scarabaeidae; genus Popillia; species Popillia japonica. The sequence goes on along the minus strand of SMLS01070542.1, from coordinate 50,784 downwards.
TAACTCTACCAATGAAAACCAGACATAAAGGATTTTTACCTCACAAAAAAAATCTTGTCTTAATGTTACTAAATTAAACTCTTGACTGGGTCTTATTTTAGGTTTATTTGATGGAAGTAAGCTACTGTATGTAAATATCTAGGTATACCTACTGTATTAAATTTGCAATAACTATACGTATTTCCGAGAAATTCAATGTAGTTACTCATGAAACCATGATATTCCCAGTACGTACAATTCTATAGATCAAAGTGAACGTATAAAATAAACAGTGGGCATGCATACGTATAGTGTGTACGTATTTGAAATAAATTACTTGCATAGTATGTATACTTGCTGCATCTCTTGCCAGTTGTCCAGTTCCAGGAAATCAGCCGTCCAGCACGTCTATTTTCATTCACATTGCATAGGCAGCGACTTCAATTCAAGGAAGTTATAAGACACACTCGAAATATGAAAATTAAATACGAATCGCTTCAAGCAGTCAAGGTCAAGGTAAACCTAATGCTGCTGGTTACTGCAGACGGCCGATTCGAACCAAGATAGCTGGCGCAGAACGTAATTTTGTACGCGGAGATTGTCGTCGGGCAATAAACAACAATTAGATTTTTTTTCGGGAAGGACACAGACTTGTGCACTTGTTCAATCAAAAGAATTCTCTAATATATGGAAGGGTACAGTCATCGAGTTCAGAAGTATATTAATAACGTGAAATCAGTGATTCATACCTCATACCTTCTCTACAAGTTTCAAAATCGGAATAATCGAAAAAAATACAAATCGATGTACATAAATGTTAGTTAGCGTGCTAAAAAAAGAATCCGTAATGTAATGACTAACGGAAGGTTGATGAATAATGTCCTACTGAGATAGTTATTACCAGCCTTTCATAACGTTTATTCATATTTACAGGAAACAAGAGATAATTACAACGAGATATCTTGTTTTGCATGCGCTGTTTAGATATTCGACCGCAAATGAAAAAAAAAGTTATCTTGTGTACAGCCAAGATGTGTTTGTTGTAGGCGAAGAAAACGGTACAAAAATTATCGCTGATTAGTTGTAATATCATTATTGTTCCATTAAAATGGAAAAATGCGGTTCTAACCGTTTTGAAATACTGCGATCGGTTCTAATATTATTTAGTGGTCTGGAAATCTTTGATACAACATATCTGTAGAAGATGGGATATTATATGGCTCAGTTGTTTTGGATTTTATACATTTGAGTCGAACTTATACAGTGACTAATTAAAATTGATGTTTACAGACACAAAACCAGTTTTGGGCACTAGTAGATGCTGAATGATTTATCGATGCCTTAGCCAATGCGAATAATATGTTTATATTGTCACAGAGGGTGATGACAACTGTATGTTGAATTAATTAAGATAAGTGGAAAGAGTCATGCGGAAGAAATATACATATGTAATAACTACCTCACATATTCAAGAAATGAAACTAATATCGAACAAAGAGCAACTAGAATATTAGAGAATACACGAACATATTCATATATGTACTATCGAGGGTAAATGTAATGCATCAAACTGCAATAAAACGCTTCTATTGTAGGCTTTCCGTTCTGAATTGTTATCGATGTGTAACATAACTGGGCAACTGCAATAATCCGTATAGCCGCAGGTCAAAGGGCAGCGAGTATTTAAAAGAATTTAAACCTAACGAATTGTGAATTTATTGGAAATGAATATGATGATAATGAATACAGGTAGAACGTAGATAAATTAATAAAACAAAAAAAAGTTATGATAAATTAGTTATTTGTGTATATACATTTAGTTGTGACGAATACCTAATAAATTATAAAGGTTCTGGAATAAATGAACTTTAATCGAATTAATAGTGTTTGAAGTGACCTAAAAGTAGAAAAATATCTAAACTATGCTTATCTATGCACATAATGGTTAGAAAAATACATTCATTATACCTATGTTCTAATAAATTAAAACTAAATTCATTATTTTGTGATTGCGTAAATATTAAAAAATATAAATTTCTTTAAACTGCTACTTCATTTAAATCGTTTCTTAATAAGGCATCGGAAACAATTCCTTTTTCTATAAATAGAATCGTGTTATTATATTAAAGAGCATATTATTGAAAATTTACATGTGTAAAACATACATATTTTATCCATATATGTATAATAGCAAACAATATTTACTTTTGCCAAAGAAACAGCTTGTGCTTACGAAATCTAGTTAAGAATTCTAGTTGGCATTATTTCTTTCTTAATATAAAGAGTAAATGCAACTACTGTAAATGAAATTATAATATATATTTGTGTATAACCTGCAATGCAACACGCGGCAAAGGTTTTTAGACTTTTAATTCTTTCCTGTTAATTTAAATAATTTCTTAAATAATACACTGATCATGATTAGGTTTTTTTAAATTGGAACTTATCTTAGTGTTTTTAATTCTTACGACTTGTGATGTGTTACATTTACAACTTTAATTCGTGGTGTCCCAATGTGTCGGGATGTGTTTTTAATAATTTGAGCCTTCACGCCTACTGTAAATTCTAAATTGTGAGTATTCCTCATTAGTTTTGTTTGTTATTGGTTGGCATTAGCAAGGTAATGTACTTTATAGTGTACCTCTGATGAAGCATTAAATAAATGCGAAAGCTTAGGACAATCTAAGAATTCTTTAATATTTGGCTGCCATCCCCAGAACTTCACTAGCCCTCCTGCTGTTTGTTTATAATATATCGCTTTACATTTCTTGCGAATCTTTCTAACTGAAATTTACCTGCTAGGTATCCGTCTTTAATTCTAATTACAGTCGCCCATTGCTAGTAGTCAAATGTATCGAATACCTGCGGAAGGCCACTGGAAGGTACTGTGGCACCTCTGTTCGAATTTTTCTTCTTTATTACTTGAATACATCTTTTCATCTTCAATTTCAGTTATATTTTTGTTCTGATCAATTGCACAAATTTCCTTTCCTTTGGTATCAATACAGTTTTGGGCATCTTCAATTCTAATAGAGTTTTTTGAGTTATCATGAACTGAAACAGTATTTTCAAAATCCATTTACTATTTAACCTTCTCTAATTCTTTTAATGTTCCCATGTGGATTCCGTCTAAACCTGGAATTTTAGTGATTTTGTACTATGAATAACTTCCTTTAATTCATAAAGCCTGAGACCGCATTTACTGAATGTTTTCAGAAAGATTATAATCTTTCTGAAAATGAAAAGAGATTCCCAAAAAATTTTTTAGAATTTTCTTGTATTGTCCTAACAGGTATTTTATATTTTTCTTCTCGTACATCTCTATCCACATTTTTGCATAGACTAAACTGATAGACTTTTAAGAAATTAATCTTTACCAACTAAAATAATAGAGTGAAAAGTGGAGAAGAAAATTTTTAAAAAATAATTCATAATTTTAATATACCTACTGACTTGAATATCGAGTATTTCCGCTTTTGCTTCTAAGATTATATCTTTCTGCTTCAGTCAATACAGTACCTCCACAAAGTGGCACTTCTAGATTATTGCCTGGTTTCGAATAAACTCGCGGAAGTCTGTTCAGAATGTTCCAGACATATTCTACCAGATTGAGGTGTAGAGTTCTTGCTGATGAATCAACGATGTGCCAACCTTATATAAATAGCCCTATATATTTTGGGATAACAACACCCTTCATAACAGCCTGGTTTGGACACATTCTGTAGCAGATAAGGCAAACATTTATTAGTTTACTACGAACGCGTTAATTTCCTGGAACAGTGTGTATTTCGTTGGCTGGTAGTGTCCTCTTCTGCTGCATTCTTTTTGGACATTTTGATGTATTATTTCCATGTATTGTGTTCTTTCTATTTGTTCAGGCCCGCAATATGGTACCTTCCTGTTGCTTGCCATTGACCTTCACTAGTGCTGTTTAAGTATAGTTACTTCCTTTATCATCTTTATACTTACATGTGCCCAAGCTACATTTCCGTATTATAAAGTCAAATTATCAAATTGGCCTTGTAGGTATTCATTTCTATTTTCAAGTCACTTTCTGTGTAGCTTGCTTCTGTGTCACTTGCCAATTTGCAGTATGTGTTGAAATTTGTTGTGTAGATATTGTAGAGGTGTCCACAATTCAATTCATATCATCAGCAGAAACAGCTTCCTTTTTATTATCTAGCATAATCTGTTTTATTCTCTCATCCACCTTGATCCAGACCTATATTAGATAAGATAAGTAACAGAAGTAGAGGTTCCACTTTCCTTGTTAATGCTTTGCTCACTTTTGTCACCTAAAGTTTCTCTCTGCTTTGGCTTAGCAATGTAACAAATGAGATCATATGTTGGTCTTCTATAGCATAAGTTTGTTTGAACTAAATTTGATGCAGTCCTCATTGCAAAATTAAAAATATTCAAAAGCTATGGTCACATGAGAAGCGAAAGCTTATTAGTTCAATTGGTTTTCTGTTCTAACCATTTAGTTTGTTACTGTAAACGGAATATACTTAATACAGCTTTCTTATTTTTATTTCTGTTATGTTCTTTTATCAGTTGAGTAGAACTTGAGTACATACATTATATCAATTTCTTAAAGGAAAAAAAAATCTCTTAGTGATATTGAGCATATTTTTAAAATGAACCCAACATCAACAGTATACGTATTTAAAGTCTGTGATTTTCCAAATCATCAAGATACGCCTAGACATTCTAAAATGATATGTGGCTTCGTAGGAATATAAAGCTATTATTACCTATACGATATCCTGTGTACGTGTACTATTGTGTTTTTACGACCTAACAACAAAACTGGTAGGGATTGAAGAATAATAGAGATTAATGACAATGCCTGCAATGGATATAAAGAACACGCAATATTATTACATGTATACAATAACTTTTATTATATCTTTAAATGTACTAAATGCCAAATATCTCCCAAATACCCAGAGAAAATTAAATTAGTTTTAGTTTGACACACGTCCAAGATTAGAAAAATCTTTCAAAGGAATCGAATCGTGCCGCTCTGGTCATTTCAAAATTCAATCGGCTAAAGCTCGTCGAGCATTTATGTTCCTGAAGAGAACATCAAGAGACAGTGGCACTATTCAATGTTGAATATTTATCGATCTCGTTGGCATGTATGTGTTTTGTTCTGGTCGCGTACCAGCACACGGTGGACACAGTGGAGTGCGTGAGGCCTCGCCACTCTTGGCTTCTTTGCTTGGGCTGTTAATACATACAGGCCAACGACCATATTCAATGTTACGCAGACAAAACAATCCATAGGAAATATCATACGGAGAGGTGCATTCATATTAAGCGCTTACAGCATACGGTATAACCGCATGTGTATATCTATATGTACACATGCTGTAATGTATTATAATGGATCATTGTTACACTGCTTCCGAATTAGTAAAAATGTAATAGCCGCTAAATTAGCTTTCTTCTTTTTTATTAAATTCATTTAAATGGGTTTCTTCTATTAATAGCAATATTATTGTATACCTACGTCTTCCTTAAGTTTATTCATGATAAAAGAAGCGGAACTAGGCAGAAGTTTAAATCAAAACCCTGAATCATTCCAAATATATCATCTATATTTGTTTTAGAGCAAGGTTGCTCTCTCTTCCTCTCTATCAGCAGTTTGTTTCTGTAAAGAAGTGAAAAATTTGCTGGATCTGCGTATTACTTATTTATTTATCATGTTTCATTTACAGCTCGAATAAAAACATTTCTTTCTGTTTATAAAATTGTAATTCTTAGAACACTAATTATTAAGAATTTAAACAAATTAGCACACGCTAAATGAGTTAGCCAAAAATGTGCGAATTAAAAATATAATGCTATTGTTCAAATTAATGTAAAATATGAGAAGATATGCCAAAAATCTCTCACAGCATTTACGAGACACAATTTAGATCCTCATTAAATTGCACGATTCATTGATGTTGGGCTCTTCATCTCTTGTTATTTTAATTTTGATTTTGTTTTTTTTTTTTGAAGAACAGGATGTTTCGTCTTATGAATAAGAAAACAATCTATTTTCTATTCACGGGACTGAATCAACTGTTGTATATGTACATACATAATTTATTGAAATCTATTCGGTGGCATTTCATAAATATGTGTCTGTAGTATACGTTGTACCTAAAAATATATGCATCAAGTATTTTAAGAGGCAAATAAGACCTCCTTATGCATGTATTAAATCATTGAATAATGCAAAAATGGAAACGTCTATGATGTAAAATGTATGGAGCATTCTGTACTTGTCATTGTAATAAATATCAATTCAGTACGATTGTATCTTTATAAATATTTCTGAAAGGCTGCCGTTTTGGAACTTTTTCGTAACATAAATTATAAATTTTTCCTAAAATCAAAAAAAAATTAAAACAAAACCAAGATGTTAGCAGGATATAATTATATCCCGATAAGGGAGATGAGTTGAAATCGGTAATTAAAATACTGAACGGTAACTATAATTCTTATTAGGAACGCAGAGGCGTTATTCACCACTCTATTAGCATCTAATTCAGATAAATACTTGGAATGAAATTATTAACGAAATGCTGTTACATGCCCATGAGTTCATTAAGTGCTAATCGTATGGCAAACATTCATCGGTATGTCTGTAATTTATACACATACATCTGCACTTACATATGGTGGAGTGAGTAAGTTAGATTTGATTTGTTGCTAAGTGAGAACTTGGATATAATTTTTATATACGCAATGTATATACCTATTACAACTTGTTAAAAATACTGTATACCTTATTTTGAATCCAATTTTATATCTGTTGTATGGAAAACTAGTAATATGCGGGGACATTACTTTATCGATAAACTGTACGTGACTGAATTTGTATTACGAGAATGTATGTCATAGAATTTGATTATGTTTTATTTAATAATATTTTTAACAAGTGTTTGATCGTATAATCCGCATAAACATTGTACGGTCATGATATCCCTCCTAATTGCTTAATTTTGTTGAGAATTCGATGATTAAATAAAGCTACAAAGACATGCATAGATTTCATTCAGCAAAAGCAAACAGGTACCGATGAATTGGTTAATATATAAATAGGATTCTAAAAAATTTTCGATTTGACGACGTATATCACTGTCAGTTGATTCATGTAGAATAAACTTTCGTGCTGATTTATTGTCATTTTCCAATAAATAAGATGTTAAATGTGCATATATTTTCAATTTATGTCAACTATAACATCAATTGCTGTTTTAGGTGTGAATCCAGTCTTTTATTTATTTTATATAAACTAGTCACTTTTTTACGACTTCTGTAGTATTCTATTAGAGCCAGATTATCAAAATTCCACATTCCTTAAAATCTCCTTTTATTACATTAAGATTCAAGTTTTCTGAGTGATTTTTGCTGCCATTTTATTCGATGCTACACCTTTCCTATTTTATTTTTAATGGTTTGAAGACACTCAAATTTAGTGAACGCAATATGTTGTTTATATGTAGTGGTTATAACATATATATTTACATCTTGTTCCTTCTGTATAGCCTGTATTACACGGTCAAAGTGCATCAAAGTTTTCTCTTAAATGGACATCAAAGTTACACCTCAAAGTTTTACTTTGACAGCTACAAATTTAAAAATATAATTCAGAGCAGCCAACATACTTTTGGTTTCACAGATTATTTTATTGTTGACGTTAAGTTACGATTGAACAAATATTGTGCTGGCAGCAATGCTTACGCATACGCACAGCAGAACTTTGACCGACTTTGATAACAAAATTTGTTGCAGTAACTATTTCTAACGTCAAAGTAAAATGTGATGTGACATCATCAAAGTCCTTCAAAGTGGTCATTTACACGAGGAATTTGAAGCGACTTTGAACAAATTTGACGTAAAACTTTGATGCACTTTGACCGTGTAATACAGGCTTATCAGTGGCAAACCAGTATAGAAAATGTAGGGGTCATATACAGGCTGATTCATTTTCGATCCTCACCATTGCGTGCATTGTAGGTTTAAATTTGGCAAAGTTGTTAAATTTTGTGGTTACTATGATCCTGAAAAGAAAGTAGACTTAGAACAAATGACGTTCGAGATTTTTGAAAAAAAACGGAAAAATTTCATTTCTTATTTTCTCAAGACCACTTTTGCTCCTGTATCTAATAGTGTATTTAATATTTTTATGCGACGTTTCGTTTTCTTTGGATCATCATCAACTTTGTTATTTCTTAGGGGCGCCATATTGGATTTTGACACAGCTAGAAAAGTGTTCTTTTTCCGATTTCAACCATGTTCCATATGTTGAAAACAAAATTTGATATTGTGTGTTAAGAATCTGATTTCAGATTAAATAAGGTAGGTAGCTATGAAATCTCGAACTGCCAATTATCGTTACGTTAGTAACGCTAAAATGGGATACACCAACGAAGAGAAACGTTATGTTATGTATTTTTTATCAATAAAACCGAAAGATAACAATAGCAAGTACAAGATATTTACAATTGTATCCTGAACGACGACAAACATATCGTACAATTTTTCTAGATATTGACAGAAATTCAGTCGAATATGGATCGTAGAAAACTGCGTCGAAATAAGCTGAAATCGAACAAAGTCCATATTAGTCACAGTTTACTACCTGGTGATAATTTAAGACAAATGGAGTATTGTAATTGGTTACTGGGAAAATTAGAAGACGACGAAGATTTTTTGAATACAATCATCTGGTCAGATTGATCCAAATTGAACAATAATTAAAGTTCAAATTTCCGCGATATTCAATTTTAAGTGATTGACAGTTCGAAATTTCATAGCCACCTACCTTATTTAATCTTAAATCAGACTCTTTGTCAATTAACACACAATATAAAATTTTGTTTTTAACATATGACACATGGTTGAAATCATAATATAAAAACCTTTCTAGTTGTGTCAAAATCCAATATGGCGCCCATAAGAAATAAAAAAGTCGATGATGATGGAAAGGAAACGAAACATCGTGTAAAAATTGTGTGCAAGACCTAATAAAAGTGCTACAAGCAAAATAATAAAATGAGATTTTTCCGTTTTTTTTCCAAAATCTCGAATGTCACTTTGTTCTAAGTCTACTTTCTTTTCAGGATCATAATAACCACAAAATTTAGCAACTTTCCGAAAGTTAAACCTACCGTCTACCTTCAATAATAAGCGATATCGCAATGCTGAGGATCGAAAATGAATAATTGGCAAATATTGCTACTCCCAACCAATTGTTTTCTATCGCAACATAGGTAATGCCATCAAATCTTACTATCACGTGGTATTTTCGAACTGCATACGGTAAGTTTGCACCATATATGTATATTGTCTTTTTCTGTACTAGTTATTTGGTACAAGGTCCTTGACCCAAGTTTAAGTAAACACGTTTTATTTCTGACACTCTCTTCGAAAGACCAATATTTCCAAAAAGTTAAAACGATCCGCTAATTTTTTCTCCTCATCTAGAGGAAGAACAGTAACTTAGTCTGATATCTTCGTTCATACCACAGATAACAAATATACACTGATTCATTTTTGATGTTCACTGTGGAGACTCACTTGATGTTAAAGGTTTCTACAATTCATGATTGTCATGATACGGAAGAAAAAAATTGACCTACAGTCTTATTATCTTTATTTGGCCTTGGAGAGAAAAACCTGAAACATTCTAACTTATCGATTAAATATTGACGTGTGTAAGTACGTGAAACTTTGATGTTTTGATTTTTTCCTGTCATCAGCATGTTTCTTATTCTTCAATTACATATATATAACACACTGATAGATAGATATTGTGATAGTCTCCTGCTAGGGATAATTTTGGAGAATAAAAATGAATGCCACAAAGTTTTAAACTAAAACATTTTAACCGTTGTACATACATATACAGCGTTAGTAAAAAGTCCCCGAACGGTCGAACAACTTTGTTATTTGAAAATTATGATTTCTGAAATTTGGTATGGGGGTATAGTTAATATAAATGCATTTTATGCAATACAGTTTATATTTTTTTCACTTCCGGTTTAATCGGCAATACGTCCAACTTTTTTTTTAAACGGAACGCCCAGATTTTTTTAACACTTTTGAATGCAAAATAAAAAACTACGTCCAGGAAGTATTAAGATGTTTATTTTTATTCACAAGAAAACAGTTAAAAAATTAAAAAAGTGTCCTAATACAGAAAAAACAAGGTACATTTGAAAAAGTTGTTGTTTAGTGTTTGCATTCTTTTTGTTAAAGTTATTCGACCGTTCCGGGACTTTTTACTAACGCTGTATATGTAGTTATGGAATACCATACGCCAACAACGAAAAGCAACATATGTTATTGTTTTATTCATACAGACGAAATACAACAATGGGAAGTATTTGAAGTTATATCCAGGAAATCTCAAAATATCCGCTTAAACTAAAATTCTGTACACAAGACTATGTTTTTCCATTGAACACTTATAATGATGTAATATTCCTTGATGTTTTCAACGACATTCATGGGACTTCATGTTCCCCCGTAGCTGGCCCTTGTGACTATTCTTTCAATGATGGTTTGAGCTGAGAAAAGTCCAAACTTCATAAATCAGAGGTCGTAAAACGAACAGAAGCATATTATCTTCATAATTCTCTTGTTGTTCAGCTATACAGCTTCTGTGGAAGCTTTAGATAAACTTCATCAACTCATTGAAAGCCCTTGATTGAACTAAAAAAAAATATTTTTGGGAGAGCGTCTGATACAGACAATACAACATGCATACGGAAAACGTGTTTAATCATCCATGTAGTTTCCTAAGCATTCTTGTGGGGAATTTATTAATAGATGATTTTTTGAATTTTACACGGGGTACAACTATGAATTCCCCGTATTTGTTTTTAAATGATTCTTCCTGCACTCCAATAATGCAAATTTACCTATTACTAAATCATTTACTGTTAATCAAAGTCGATAATCTCCTTGGGCTATCCAGCAATTTGGATGTTCGGCTGAATCGAACGTTCATTTTTTTCCAGAGAGGAGTGATATTTTTTTTGGAGAAAGTATACTGTATAGTATCTATCCCAAATTACGTTCCTATGTCTCATGAAAGTAATGCAATGTTTTCTAAAATCAATATGTATTGTAACAGGAATATTTGCACTTGCTGCTGTAGTCATGTATGAGAGCGATTTGCCCTCTTGACGCAACATATAAATTAACTACATATATACATATGTATGTATGCATATATATTTTCAAAAATTTAAAAATTAAGGAATTACTATCATTCCAGCAATAAATATGCGGCGCTTATACGTCGAAACGGAATTGTTTCGAAAAAAGTACAAATCAAATAAGGTTAATTAAATAGAAATGGAAAGTTGGCCAAAAGGAAAGGAAACCATAGACGTTATGAAATATAAATTCTACGCGTTTAATCATAGAACCAATTCTAATGTGTTAGACGAAGAAATATTTGTCTATATATACGATTTAGTGAGAATATGTCTATAGAATTATTAGATTTATTCCAGTTTTAGTATAGTTTCGAACTTGGTTGTTCGTTAGCTCTTGCATCTTTTTTCGTACACAGTACATACGTAATTAATCCTGTAACGATTCATTGATGTCGCTTTTACAGCTGGGAGAATGCATGGATGTATAATATCGAAAACTAATTACCGTTGACCAAGTATGGTGTGGAAGCCTGTTTCTACTTGGAAACACGTATGCACTTGACGAGGGCTTCATTTTACAATTATGTTGCTATTGGTTAAATGTAAAAATTTTTACAGTATTATCGAACCTGTTACTTGCAAAACATTAAACTTTATTAAAAATTTTGTTGTTTATAAAGGAGTCAAGATGAAGGTGATAAAGGTAAGTTTATGACAATATGTACAAACTGCAATATGATTCTGTATTTGTACGATATTTAATATATTATTTTATCGTACCCGACAAATCACTCCAACCAAGAAATAAACCATGAAAATTGAAGCGGTTAGATCGGTGGAAATAAACAGCTCGATTAGGCATAACAACGGCATTGTTCTGTGAAAATGTTTTCCTATTTAAAAACGAGGCTCGAGTGGGCAGATGAATCAGTTTCTTTAGCCGACAAGGTTCTCTCCATAGCGCGTAGCGCGCCATTGAATGAACATTTGCGATAGTAAAATGCCTTATTCAAAACATTTAATGAACTGTAACATACTGCTCACTCAATAGAAGTTTCATGTAGGCGCTGCTGCAGACCTACGGAGATTACTGCGTCTTTTCTTATTCATTTTTTATAGATAAGACACTAACGAGAAGAGATATATATGTATGTATGTGTACTAAAGTAAGCCGGATAGATTATAGTGCTATTTCGTTTGATTTCTTTTTATTTTAGATATTCCGACAGCGTAAATGAGGTTTACTAATGCAGCGTTCAGGAAGATCCGTTTGAATTAGTACGAACGTACTACTAAGAAAATTGTACAGTGGAATAATTAAGAATGAAAACATACATCGTTTAGATAATTGGATGGGACAACAAATTTCTAACATCTTATTTTTGTAGATATGGTAATAATGATTTTGTTTGAAAGTGCATCAATAGATTCATAAATTGCTTCAGGTTGTATAACTGAAATGAGGAAACTGAAAGTCAATAAAACTGTTGTCTTTATACTGAAATAAAAATTGCCCTTAGGAACTTTCCAGAGCTTGATGTCTAGACAGAGAAGTGACGAGCAACAAAGTTATTTAATTATTTTAAAATATTCATCCCAATCATAAACCATCATAATGCAAGACTTAGATTGTCGTGTTGATTGTTGTGTTCTACACAGTACCAGAAGCAAACGATGCGGTTTATGATCAAGTATGCTGATTTCGTTTCATCATCATCAAATGACATTTCAGTCAATCGAACATTTTTAAAAGAGATACCATTTGATGATAAGGTTCCACTGTTATCCTATCATACAAAATCTGCCTAATTGTATTTTGCAAAATTTTTTACTTGGAGAAATACTTGGTAATGATCTGAAAACAGCTTCCTTCAATATTTATATCGGAATCGGATAGAGTTCTTATTTACTTCATCCAAGTATCTTATACAGTGTGGCCCATTAGTGTGTGGAAGTGCAATGGTTAGGATAAATTACACAAAAAAAAATTAAATAAAAGTTGTTATATTTGCGCGGATACACATTTTTAAAATATTTTGAGATATACAGGGTGTTCAGCCTAAGCGAGACAACATGAAGTAAGCTTTTTTAAATAGGAGATCCTTGGCTGTCTTCCAGCAGGAAATTTCTGTCGATAAATCCTTTGTGCGAGTAAACAGTTTTTATCACTTTCGCAATAAATTTACTTAAATTTATTGCGAAATGAGGTTGTTCCAGCACTTGCGGCCCTCTTTCCAAATGCAAACATAGGTGATCACCCTAATGCACATTTTTGGTTTCAACAAGATGGAGCTCTCCCCCATTTTGCCCATAATGTCCGCGATTATTTGAATGAAATGTTTCCGGAACGTTGGATCGGACGTAGAGGAGCAATCGAATGGCCAGCACGTTCGCCAGATCTCTCGCCATTAGATTTTTTCTTTTCATGTCAAGTGTACAAAAATCGTCCCCATAATCTTGAACAATTGGAAGAGAGAATAGTTCAAGAAGCCAATCGCATCACTCCAGAACAAATACAAAATTCAATAAGAAATTTTCCTGACCGTTTACATTTTTGTCAAATTGTAAATGGAGCGCATTTTGAACAATTATTGTAATCGCAACCTGAATAGACAGGTATCTTGATTTTTCTGTATTAGGACACTTTTTTAATTTTTTAAATGTTTTCTTGTGAATAAAAATAAACATCTTAATACTTCCTGAACGTAGTTTTTTATTTTGCATTCAAAAGTGTTAAAAAAAACCTGGGCGTTCCGTTAAAACCACCCAATACAAAAATCATATCTGTCAAGTCTTCTATCGGAAAATTCATGATTTTGATTGCTTTCTCTTTCTTAATAATTAATACGTGTAGATACTAACTCATCTCTCTGACTTAAAATGTGAAAATGCCAGAAGATGTATTTTAAACGTCACATTCAGAGTTTACTTGTTAAAAATGTGAATATTGTTAAATCATAAACAAAAAAAATGCAATAGACCCAAACCAAGACCTCTTGTTTTCCATGAGCGGGTAAACCCCGAGCGGCAGCCCGCTCAAAAAACCCACTGTATCCCCATGTTGTTTTTAAGCCTCTCGACCCGAGAAAGAAACAAGTGAGTTGGTAGAAACTCAGTTTCCCTAGTGTGGGTTCATCTAGTCTCACAGCCACAAACTAGCTCAAGGGAAGATGCTCGGGATCTGCGCCCCCACAACCTCTACACTGGGAAGAGTTGGCTAAGCCCATACAATGCATGCCTTTATTCAGTGTGCGATGTCCAGTCAAGATGCCTATAAGCATCCTTAGTCTGAATCTACTCATACAGACAGCTTTGCGAAGACTATCGTTCGCAAAAACGAAAATATCGGACGAATACCAAGAATTTTACAGGGTCTAATGTCGATAAGTGTCATTCAATAGGAGCGATATCTGGCAACGAACTAACTTCTTACAAAAGGTTTGACGCAACCACACAAACTGCCACACGTCGCCGTCGGTTCTGGTCCTGTGAATGGTCGTTCATTGACCGCTCTGGGTTTATTTCCACTATCCTCAGAGTGGGTCGGCACCGTTTTCAACATGATGCTGTGATGTTTCTCATTGATTCAGCTTCATGTGCCAGAATCAAACTTGAGAACCAAGACCGCTTTATGAAACTGAGAATGCAAAAGGATATGTTCTATGTCTTTATGAATGATGAAACTTGATTTGGAATTCTAAAACTGTGTACAGTACTAGACAATTTTCTAAGAGAAAACGATCTGCTAGTGTGTACTGGGCAGACAGCAATATTAAAATGATTAATATTATGTGTCATTGTGAATGGCAACAAATTTCTCGTTAAGACGATATTTTAATTTTTTTACCTTTCAAATTATTTAACGTTTTGTCCCAAAATGACGAGAAACTAGTGGCAACAAAACTTCAGAATTTATTTCTTTCTCCATTATTACACATAAGTCGTGAGTCATAAACTAGAAACCGTGAATAACGCCATGACAGCTCATTCGTAAACGGTGTCAGGTATGATTTTTGGTGAAGCGTAGCACGCTGCCAAACCAGCTCTCAATACTTGTGGAAACAACTCCATACACAAACTTCTATCACCATATCATCCATCATTTCGTCGGACTGAACACCCAAATCTACGCAAGACTTACAAACAAAATCTTACATGCCTTTCACCTTCTGTTTGGACCTTCTAAGTTGTTAATTTAGAAAAAAAAACTATGTAAAATGACAGGATTCATTTACAATTATTTTAAAATTTTGCAAATTTCTTTAGAAATGTTCTTTGTTTTTTTCGATGTAGACGAACTAAAATTTTCTAAAAGAATTTTTAAAGGAAACTAAATCCCGCACTTCTACATATTTTAAAAAGAAATATCAACAGCAAAACCTTCTTCATACATCACTGCAAATCATTCATTTAACTAAAATATCCCGGGCTTTAATAGTTGTAGTTTTTCAACGAGCACATTGAATTTGAAACGTAAACACTAGATAGAAAACACACGCACACACACACACACATAACCAAAAGACGTGAGCGTTCTCTGTACAAATAACAGCTTCTAATCGTTATGACCTTGTAAAGTAATCGTATAGAGTAATATTTATTCCGATAATTTCTTGTTCAACAATCTGGTTGGACTGATCGTTCGAAAATATCAATCGTCTGAATTGGAAAACTACCTAATTGTCATACTAAATATTAACAATGCATCGTTATCGTGGTTGTATCAGTTTATCAACAGCGTAATGATGAGGATTTCTTTTTTTTTTTGTTGCGGTATGGATTTTAATTATTTTGCTGTGTTTGCACGAGATTGATATTTTTCTATTACCAGCTGAAATAATGTGTAATATGTATACGTTTATGTTATAACGTTATACTAGTATAGAGAGAGGGAGATGTTTTATATGCATAATAACAGGATTCACATTATCAGTTTGCCTACGTGACATAGAGAACATTTCAAGTTGTAAAAATATCTTCTGCGCGGCTACTACGACGTTCTTTTGCGTAAATGAGAGGTGATTGTCAATATTTGCGTGAAAATTTTTTAGTTATACAAACTGCTCGTCAGATAAAGTCTTATTCAGTTCTTGAGTCATACAGCAACAAAGTAATTATCTGAGATTTGTTACAGTTCGAAATCTTCTAAATGTTTCCGTGGTTATAATAACGTATTTGTAATTTTAGTCATAATTTGAGTACCATTCAAACGTTCAAAACCTAAGTAAAAATTATTGCAATGAAAATCTTGGCAAGTTATTTCCCCGAAAAATGATATCTCATTTGGGACACGAAAATTCATGGCGTAACTACTAGAATTTGTCTAAGTATGTGTATGTATGTATACTTGCAAGAGTACCACGTAAAGAATATCGTTATTTAATTTCCTTTTGTATGTGCGCTGCAGTTATTACTTCTGATAACATTCAGAGTGCATTTCACAGCAAATTAGACATACATATTTGTAATTTTTTTGTACTTGTTTGGTTCGTATGCATTTTATGGGTGACAAACATCATAATATGGAAGAGTTTTCTTCGATCACAACAAGTTTTCAAAACAGTGGATATTCTTCTGATTGTCTTTTAGTCACAACGAAAGATGTTAAGTCTGCGAACTGATTTTGCAACATTTGACTCTATTTCACACACACATGTTTCGGACTTTCTAGTCGCCTTCAATATGTGATATCGAAGCTTGACCTAGCGAACGCAATTCCAACACTCCATCTTCTATAGAAATTGTTTAACAGATATCAGAAGATCGCCTATCACTGAATCACTGCCAAAGACATGACAAGTTTGCTGGAATATTAATGATTGCATTGTCTAAGAATTGTGAGGAAATGTGTCTTCCAAAGGTGGAATAATACTAAAACACCTTATGTTGGGCTCAACAGAGTGGATGGATTAACAAGATTGAAAAACTGGGCAGTACAACTACAGTATAATTGTTGAGATTTAAACTACAACTAATCAAACCAAAATGTTGTGAATTGTCAGTTCGTAAAACAGATATTTCAAAATGTGCGACAAAAAATACTGGAAATTTCAAAAAATACTTTTGAAGGTTAACAAAATTTTGGCTAAATTTACACGTCAGATTATGGTGATACCCATATGAACTTCATTCAGCAGAGGACACAACGTAGCTCCCAACTGTGCTATTATTCGCCCAAATTTTAATCTTGATCAATCACAAAAAATGCTTCGTAACAGCTGTTGGTTTCAGCTAAATGCTCCAGGCTCCGAGTCTGTGTTAAATGTCTTGATCTAAATCCTGATAGCTATAATTCGCAATTTATATGGCAAATCGAGAACAATTTCATAATATAAAAAACTAGAACAGTTTTTTGGGCATTTACACTCACGGTATCCACATTGACAGTATACATCTACCAACACATTTCGATTGTATCAGGTGATTATTGTGACGTCTTCACAATGGCAACTTTTGGCTACATGTATGCATAGCACAGACCAATTCGGGAATTTGTATATAAGAGTTACGAGGGATGCTACTTAAGTTTTGACATATGGCAACACTGATGTGAATATGTCAAATCTGATATTGTCATCGTAATGTTTAACACATGTAGTCAGAACGTGTTGTCATGCGAGTGCTATTTGTGTTGTTTACAGATACTAGAACGAATCATCTTGGCCGAAAAGTGGAATTAATGGATGAAACCAACAGCAGATAAACTCGCTTCACGTTTTGGTGATGAGGGACCATTTCGAGCTACTGTGTTTAGCTGTTTTTTTTTAATATAATCGTGGTAGTCTACACAGTCTACAGGATGAATTTCATGAAGATCGTCCAAAATCGGCTGCTGTGCCAGAAAAACATTAATGCTGTGCGTGAACTGTTATTGCAAGATTGTCATGTGTTATGCAGTGAAATTGACGCATACTTGGGGATTAGTTCCACTCGCATAAATTAAATATTGAACGGACATTTGACAGTCAAAAAAGTTTGTTGGCGTTGGATACCGTATAATTTGACAATCGCTCAAACAGAGCTCGTGTCAATTGGTGCAAGGAAATGTTGAAAAAAAACCAATCAGGGTGCTTCGAAAGACGTGTATAAGCGACAAGTCATGGATATATGCATAGGAACCCGAAGCTAAATAACAATCGGCACTTCGAAGCAAATGCTCGCCTGCTTTTCCGGAATAACTGGACATGTCGCCACTGTTCCATTAGAGCAAAGTAGAACAGTCAACTCTGCATTTGTTTGCCAGAAGTGTCCGCAAAAACCAGCGAAACCTATTACAGAAGCTGAATCATTACTCTACTACGACAATTCAAGCACTCACACATCAGCTCAAACAAGAACGTGTTTAAGCATTGAAAATCTCGAAAAAAACAATGTGTCTGTCATCCACCACACAGTTCCGATTTGCAAACTAAAGTTTTCCTTATATTCCCACAGATAAATTGCTAAGTAAACGTTTGTCCACGCCCAAAGGAGCGGTTGATGCTTTCAAATTACATGTTTGAGAGGTACCTCAATCGGAGTGGAAAAAATGCTTCAAAAGTTGGTTCAAACGCATGCAAAAGTGTTCTGATCTTCATGGAGAATATTTTGACAAAAGGGTTTAAGTGTCATAACTTCACAGGATCAAAATACCAACCCCAATGATATGCGAAAGGGCCTATGTGCCTAAGAATATCTGAGCGTTTTGCTAGCGATTTCAAGATGACGATGACAATGAATTTAATACTGTAATTCCTGTACATTTTGTTCGTTTTTTCCAAAAGTATAGAATGGATGGAATGGATTCTTTAGGAGTTCAAATATTCACTGGATCTCTTGGTGCCGAAGTAGAACACTAGATCACTATCACCCTGAGGACACCAAACACTTGGATGAATGTCAACACGTTTCGATAGCAATGCTGTCATTATCAAGGTAATAATAAAACTAAATAAAATTACAACAACAACTTAACAAGAAACCTAAAAATTACATGTAATTAACCACCAACTGCTTCGCATCATTAATTGCGCATTAACGAAAACAATGACGAATGTGGAATAGGACCATTGTCACTGTTCATGAAACACGACTTGTTTTTGTAAATCTCCAAACTTTCAAAAACAGAAATTTATGATTACTAATCGATCAAAGTGAACCCAGTTTTTCAGTCAAAAATTAATTTGAAATCACTAAAGCAATTCAAAATATTCAGTTGCTGGAGGGCGAAATATTAATTTCATTTGATGTTAGTTCCCTTTTTCCTAGCGTACCGATTCCAGAGACCTTGACATACCTGAAGGACTTGTTGATTCAAAACGATTTGAGCCAACAATGCGTCGAGGAATATATTCGCCTAACTGACATCTGTATGAAGCAGAATATTTTTCAATCCAACGATAGTTTTTACGAACAGCAGGAAGGGACAGCAATGTGTAACTCCTTGTCACCCTTTTTAGCTAACCTTTTCATGAGCCATTTTGAAAAGGACTTAGAATCGTCGAGCGAATGTTTTCCTAGGGTTTGGCTAAGGTATGTGGATGACATTTTCGCGATTTTCGACATCAAGAATTGTAATGACGATTTTCTTAACAGTTTAAATAATCGGTTTGAAACCATAAAATTTACATATGAAAAAGAGGAACACGATCAGCTACCTTTCTTAGATATCTTAGTTATTAGAAATAAGAATTGTTTGGAATTTGATGTATATAGAAAAGAAACCAGTACACTTCGCTACATTCCTTCGGACTCCCATCACTGTGCCCAACACAAAATGGTAAGTCTGAATTTTTTGGTTCATAGATTTCTCACCTTTCCCTTGAACAAGGTTAGGTATGAGAAAGAGCTAGAAGTCATTAAACATGGAGCCAGGTGTAATGGTTTCCAACCTCAAATTATTTATAAATTAATTAGGAAGTTTAATTATAGGAATTTTTTGAAAGAATCCACGACTTTTCGAGAAGAAGTCACTAACACACCTTTTGTTACCCTCCCTTTTGCTCCCTTTATCACTAAAGGTTTGAGTAAAATCTTCAAGGGGCTGGATCTTAGGACGGTTTACAGTTCAGGCACTAATTTGAGAAGTCTGATCGGTAACCCTAAAGATAAGGTACAGCCACTGGAATAGTCGGGGATTTATGAAATTAGTTGTAAAAATTGTAATCAAAAATATATTGGGCAAACAAGGTGTTCCATCTCAACTAGGTTCAAAGAGCATATGGCTAATCTTAAACATAACAGAATTGAGAAGTCTAGTCTTGCCCAACATATTTTCGAAAACGATCATAATATTGATCATGTAATGTACAATTAATTCGAGCAATTAGTAATTGTAAAGTTCTAAATGTTTTTGAAAGTTTGGAGATTTACCAAAACAAGTCGTGTTTGATGAACAATAACAATGCTCCTATTCCACATTCGTCATTGTTTTCGTTAATGCGATAGTAATGATGCAAAACAGTTGGTGGTTGTTTACGTGTAATTTTTAGGTTTCTTGTTAAGTTGTTGTTGTCATTTTATTTAGTTTTATTATCGCCTTAATAATGACAGCATTGCTGTCGAAACGCGTTGGCATTTATCCAAGTGTTTGGTGTCCTGTGGGTGATAGTGATCTAGTGTTCTTTAGGAGTTATACTCTTCAATTGTAAATATTTCTTTATATTTGTCTATCTCACAACATAAGTAGCATCTCTGGTAGTTTGTCTGGTCATCGTCAAATTATAAGACAAATATTTCTTCTAATAATGTTTTATTACTTGCTACCAACGTGCATTTCATGCAGGTCGTGGATTATGTTATAATGTCAAAATGTTGCCAAAGTTACACTTTTATACCAACTGCTAAATAGCAGTTGGTATAGCCTATCTAATGATAATAAAAAATTTCCGTTTTAGTATTGTCAAGATAGAATAATTAATCATAACCACCACCCTGTAGAAGTATATGCGCAATACAGTTAGCAAACAAGGCTGGCAAATCATTTATCTAAATCAGATATACAATAAACTCAACTTACGATTTCTGAGGGACGCCATTCAATGTTTTAAGTAAATTCAACATATTTAATTTTGGAGTAGGTCTTGTTTCTTTTTAATCTTTAATGTGATCGTTTAAAACTAAAAATAAAAAAAAGGCTTTTTGAAGCATTGACATATGACTTGTATCTTATGTTGCGGCGCAATCACTTAGAACCTTTCTTCTTTGTTCCATTAAGACGAAACTTATACTCTATCTTATTAATAATTACTTTTATCCTGTTCAACACATTTTATCACTGTAAGCTGATGTAATATTAAATACCAAAATACATGACCTTTCAGAAAAGGTATCAAACAAAAGCGCTTTTTCCAAAAGCTATTAAACGAAATACCCCCGTATACATCAAAACTGTATAGACTCTGTCTGTACGTAGCTTAAATACAATTTATCATTATAGAAGCGCCAGAATATCTACAATTACGACTTTGAATATAAAACATATAATTATCCCAAGGTCATTACGTAATACAATTTTTCATTAACGGCATTCATATTTGTTTATCTTATGAACTAGACTCGCAAAAAAAGTGTATATATACATATGTATATGTATGTATATATACATATGAGATTTTACAAAAAAACACTTACATAATTCACTGTAGTTTAAAAAATTATTGTGTGTAAATATGTAAATATTAGAAGTTTACATATCTATTTCAATGCTGTGCTTAATCGTTTGTCAGGTTTATTCAAAATAAAATCCAAGATAGAACTGATATGAGTGTCTTGTTATGGTTGCAAAGATATTTTTCTCTGATAAGAGTGATTAAAAAATTTCCGAAATAAACACTCTCAATAAAAAGGAGATTAATTCACAAATAATGTACAATCCGCAGAATAATTGTGCATGGAACTGCAAAATAACAAAACCGGTCACGCAAAGCGAACGATAAGGCGGATCATGTACTAGAGAAATTTTTAAAACATTGTTTTCGTTGCATGCTAGCAAAGTGCGTATACATATGTATATAGTGTATACATACATATATGGCGATTAGTGATAAGAAGTGGGACAAAACTAAAGTATCACGTACAATATATAATAAGGAAACACATTATTTTATCTAAGATAACATGGCAAATAATAGAAAATACAATAATCGTTTTTTGTTATTTAACGTATTTAGGAAAAGAATGAGGCGCTAAGTAGTTTGTTTTAAAATTTCTGTGATATATACTAGAGTGGCTATCAAAATTATGCATTAGAACATAAGACTTCTATCCAAAAATAATTGTTGCTATGAAAATGATCGAATGAATTTAAAAATTGTTATAATTAAGGTATTATAAAATAACGCATCACTACTTGCGAACTCTAAAATCTAAGATATAATCAATGATATATTTTTAAACTATGCAATTCTTTCCATATACACACAGAAGTATGAAAACATAAATTTACTTAACGGACTTTTAACATTTAACGAACATCTTGTCATCTTTTTTCGATACCCAACAGTTATCGTTTGTTCTCAGTGGGAGAGCGTACAATTGTATAAGACATTAACTTCGTTTTTTACACACATATAGTTTGTACATCTGTAGCAAGATGCTCCCGGAGTTAATGCCTAAGCTTTAGATATTTATAGCCAATGACAACTGAATCTAATGCATTCTACCATAAGAGAAGAGTCAATCTAATAGTGATGTTGTATACACTTGTGCCTGTTTTGTTTTCTTTTTTGTTCCATGACAGTAATTAAAGCGGGAATACGTAGGGTATCAAATTTTATTATGAGGATATTATTTTGCATCGTAAGTATATTAAAATAAACTGGAAAAATTAAACTATTTAAACGATCATCAAAATTTGACACTGGCATACGTAACATATAACTATGCTCGTATTCTATACATATGTATGTATGTGCATGTGCGTTATGTGAGAAGTTGTTTACTCACTATCTAAACGCCAAGCACTACAGTCATGTCAAAAAAATAGCAACTATTCTATATTTGTCCTTATCATGTACCCGGTTATCAATTTACTTTTCCAATTCTGTATACAAACATGTACGAGAATGTAGTTGTATGCATACATCTGATAGGCAAATATTAATGGTTATTTACAGAGATTTAAGCACTTCCAGCTTAAAAAAAACAGAACCACTGGTATCAGTGCAAATTCAATCGAGTGTATTAGATGATTTGTTACAATATACATTACGCCAACAGAGATCTTTAATTATTTATACTACATCTATTTTTTTACTATATCTTATCACTTGAAAAATTACGTTATATTTTTTGTCAACAATATATTTCACATTAAATTTAAATTATCTTATTTTGTCACGATTAAATGTGTCGAAATAAGATGTTGCAATTAAGGTTGCTCTCCAATTTCATTTTTGGCTAGAGCGCTTCTGTAATAAATTATTCTCATAACCTGCATTGTAGCTACTAATAATTAAGCTATTAATGATTTTGAATGCAAACCGGCCAATTCTAGTTTGAAATAATTAGTTAGATTCGAAAATTTTAACTTTTTCAGAAATTAAATTAATAATAAAAAATAAACGAAAGCTAATTGCTTAAGGAATGGGATATAGTATGCCGGAAAATTTCGTTGCTGTAAGTTTGCCAACGTAACCTCCAAATTACACACCGCATTTCTGGTAGAATTGCACCAATTTGCTCCGTAAAATTGTGTTTTAATTCTTGTAGCGTTGTTGGTCGTCTTCTGAATACTAAATTTTTTAAATAACGTCACAGCCAGTAATTTGCTGGGTAAAGATTCGGTGATTTTGGGGGCCGTAAATTTGCGAAATGTCTGTTTAACACACGATCTTGAAACACATTGGTTAATAATTTTTTGACAGATCGGAAGATGTGTGGGGGTGCTCCATCCTACATAAAAATGATGTTTTCCAGTGCATGGTGCTAGTTTTGCAGCTGTGGAACAACATAAAGTCTTAACATTTGCATGTATCGTTCATCGTTTACAGTTACAAATACGGCTTCTCCAGTCTGCATTTCTTCGTAAAAGTACGGACCAATGATAAAATTAGCTGTAAAACCGTACCAAACAATGACTTTCTAGTCATGAAGACCTTTTTAAACGAATTCGTATGTATTTTCTGCAGATCAGATTCTACAGTTTTGAGTTTTGATTTAATCGTTCAAAGTAAAATATGCCACATCTCTCCATAAAGTACGGAATATCCATTCAGGTTCAATTTCCATCTGACCCATTACTTGCAAATAAAAATCATACCTAGTAGCCAAATATGCCTTCTTTAATTGAAACAGCATTTTCGGTATATACATGCATTTTGAGAATTTTGCGTAAAATTTTTCAAACCGTAGTATACGGCACTTGCAATCACTTGAATACCGCATTTGCACTACTTATTGTTAGTGGATTACGTCTGACTATGTCCTATTATTCATGAAGAACCTCTGCAACTTGGACATCACTATTTTTTGATTTCCTGATTTACAAACCTTGTTCTTTCAAATTTTGGTATCAAATTGCGGTACGCTTTCATTTGATAGGACTCCACTTTCAAATCCATTCTCCTGCGAAATCTTCGTAATCTAGATCCCATGGATACAGTAAAATGCCATTCCTTAACCAATAAGAATTATTTTTTATTATTAACTTAATTTATTGAAAAGTTATAACTTAAAATATATCCTTTACTTTATGATGACCTTGTATAATTAAGTTTACATCATTTTCTAATTCTCTAATTTATGGTGTAAGTACTCATCTTAATTACATCTGCATGGAGTAGATTAAACGTAACTTTAACAGAATTGGTCAACCATCACCCAACAACACTTAGAAACAAAAATACTTGAGTTAATTATTTATTATTCACTTAATTTTAATAATAATATCCGAAATTAAACAGTATTTAAATATTCCACATAGCAAACGCCACACAAAAAAATGTTCCTCCTACGACTGTTTAAGATATGCAAGAAATGTCAATAAAAACTGGTCTGTGTATAGAGCACAAGTGTTTCTTGGGGTTGCCACCCTCTTTGTAATTTAACCTAACCTAACCTAACCTTACACACATGGGCAATCTTAAGCCGTGGGAAAAAGAACATGTGCAACGGCATGCCACGATTTAATTTCAGTTAGCTGTCGAGATCATCGCATTATAAATACACGAAGAGTGTTCCGACGAAATTAAATTGTGAAAGGATCGCACCCTAATTTACCAGCGTAAGATGTCAGCCTAATACATAGCAAACGAAAGGAGAATGTAGTTAACGCCGTGTTGAAATTAAATGTTGAACGGAATTACCCTCTTTTGTCAAAGAGATGTGATCATACAAATTTAAGAAACGCAGTTATATGTATTAAGAAAAGACGAAGGGATAACCGATTGTAAATGTACGACAAGCGGGGCATCCTTGCTTTTTCGTTCCTATCCATAAATAGAGACACCCTTCGGAGACACCTGCACGCAAAAATAGAGGTCGGTTATTATTGTATGGGCAAGTTTGTTTGGAAGAAGAAAAGGACGGAGTAATTCCTTGATCTTTCTGTTTTGTGACGTAAACCCGATGGTTGTGAAATGTTCGACGCTGACTAGAAACGATGCCCTATGTATACGTTAGGCATGTATATATTGTAAAAAAGTCTTCTGTGAACAGGTGCTGAGCATAAGTATGAAGCTGTTTAAAACGGAATATGTCCATATTAACGTTGTATATACATATTTATAAATGCGCTGTATGTGGCTGGCCTTCTGAAATCGAGAAATACATTCCATTTACATGGAAGGCTCCTATTTTAATCCTTTATTTCAATAGTATTTTAGATATAGTGAACGATATAGCGGATAATTTTTGTGTAATTTGTTCCTCTTTTCCTAAAAATGCTTTCAAATTTAATACAACGGTTTGTGAATGGTAAGTTTGTTTTTCCACAAAAGATAGTTCATTAACACATAAAATGGTGTGTTCATAGCGTTTCTTCATTGAAGCACGTCTCAAAAATACACCCAGAGTACATTATTAGATTTATATTTATTTAATTTGTATTTTAATTACTTTTGTCATAGAAGGCTTCTGTTTTAATACGCAATTTTAATAATATTAGCACTCAAATGGTTCACATCTCAAAGAATTTTTCCATTACATTATCCTCTTCTTTTCATTATATACTGCAAGAGTATACATATATGCGTATATACCTACATATAATACAAAAAATAGATACTGACTTCTGCAGCAAATTCTATTAGTTACATCGTGAATACTTTAACACCAATTTGGTTTTAGTATAGAAGGCGTATTTTGGCACATTATTGTTATAGCATTATAGTTGCTAAGACCTTAAATAATGTTCTCATTACGTCATCCTATTAATAGTATACAACCCATCCAACTGTAGATATACATATTTGCTATATACCTGTTTAATTACCTATTGCGCTCAGTTACAAGCCTTTCGTTTTCAGTCACAAGTTTAATCATAGTTTCATTATAAATGTTAAAACAGTTTTTCAACAACTACATTCATTTTTCCTTAATATGATGTTTTGTCTCAGTCTGGTCCATATCATCATTTTAACTATACAGGGTGTCCGCGATATACAAAGCATGCTTTTAAGCGATGATAGCTACAACGATTTAGAAACAAAAACATAATACACCTTGGGTCTATCTGTAAGCGTAAACGAGAAAAAAAAATATTTCTAAAAAACCTTATTTGGTCAAACTGTACAAGAAGACTCACTTAAATAACCAAAAAACCATATCAAAAATTTAGGGTTGACAATAACTGAAAACAACGATGAAAACGAATTATTTCATACTTTGAAATTGAAGCGTGGTGTCATTTCTCTTCCACCATACTGTACCCGTATTCAATAGAATGGCAGATGTAAGCCAAACATCATCTGCTTATACGACCTTGAACTTGTATCGTACGAAGTCAATGTCCATACGTTTTAAAATAAAGGTACCTTTGCGTTTTTTTTAATAATGTTATGACAATAAAATCGATGTTATGTTGAAGTTAGAATGAAAAGGGCGTATTTAATAGCAGCCGCCGATCGGTAAATGAAAATTTAAGTTGAGGGAAAGTCGCATTGAATGAAAAAAATGTAATTACTGCAATTATGTTATGGCGCTTTAAGCTCTTTCGTAAAGGCTACTACAAAATTGAGTTCTTTTCTTTTATTTGTGATAAATTGGTGGTCCTAAAAAGGACTTTTTTGAGAGACAGGAGAAAATGTATTACAGGAAAGGCTCGATGTGTTGCAACACACGCCTGTAATCGTCGGGTAAATCTTGCACTGATCAGCTGCCGGTGTACAGTATGCATCGAAGTTTGTGACATGAGAAATAATTTTTTTTCTCGTTTACGCTTACAGATAGACCCAAGGTGTATTATATGTTTTTGGTTCTAAATCGTTGTAGCCATCATCCCTTAAAAGCATGCTTTGTATTTCGCGGACACCCTGTATACATATTTAGATTAGTTAATGTATGCTTAAAATGGACACGATAATTTATATGTCACACTGAATAACAATATCATACGGTATAGAAAGAGTTCAGTTTACTACAATGTTTTAATACGATTTTCAATATAGTTGATAAAAATTCAGAAATAATAATAATAATAATAGACTTTTTTTGATGGAACAGGACGGACAAGGAAGGGTATGCGTTGAAGAAGGAGAGACAATCTTGAGGAAAAATTTGGAGATACGCTTTACGAAACCTAAAACTTTGACGATTCAGAACAAATTTTAGCGAAATGATATTTCAAGGAAAGGCAAAAGTATCAAAAATACACCCAAATCAGGAATAAGAGATTTTCATTTCAAGAAAGAAGTCTTTCATAGATTAAGAGACGATCAAAGGCATCAATAGGCATGAACAGTATAGGAGAAAGAGAGTAGTAGCTCATTATTAAATAAAATAAACAAAAGAGGGCCCAAATTGGAGCCTTGCGGAATTCCAGAACTGGGAGAAAACTGGTGTGAAAGAAATCCATTTTCCATAGCATCGTCGTAGCGATCACTCAAATACAAATCAAGGAATTTGATAACTGGTGGAACAAAGCCAAACTAACGTATTTCATATAGGACAAAATTCCCATTGCGATTGTAAAAATTTTGCAGGCACAGCTCAGTTTTATTTTGTTTGTTTATAAGCCTTAAAACTGAAATCAACAAAGTAATTCATAATAATAATAATATTCCAACCAATCTTTTATTCAGTCTGTCCAAAGGTTGGCACAAAAACAAAAAAAAGAAAAGTCGTGCTGGCGACCATGGACTCAACGTCATTTTTGTATTCAGAGAGAGAGAGGTATTATAAAAATTTGTAGGCAGTCAACTTCAATAGATTGCCTTTATTCAGCTGTAGCAATGAATGGGTGATAAAATCATTAACTGCTGTTATACGAAACCGCGTTGCAGACTTGAGTATCCGTTCGAACTATGTGTGTACAAGGAAACGTTTTAATGCTTCGCGCTACTCATTTTCCTAGAATCCAAACATAGTATTACATCTCATTTCAAGAGAATTTTACCACTCTTGCTACTTAAACCTAGGAATATTCAAAACAGAAAACAAATTTATTAGAAATGAATAACTATAATTTATTTTTAAAGAAAGTAAATTAATATTCAATTCTTCTTAAATTTATCCTTAATGACAAAACATAAAATACAATGGAGTTGTAAAAATAAATTAAAAGTGTTATTAACTCAGCTTTGATACGAAAAATAAAGTTCGATGCTATTCTTTTCTGGTTTTGTAAGTTCATAGCATTCTTATAGTAGACTCTCATTAGTTGTTAAAGTATCATACAATTTAGTTACAGTTTATTCAAGTGAGAACACTAAGTAGTATTGATAATAAAGCAAATAATTTTAAGCTGTTTGCAACTCGAATTGAGAAACTATTACGATTTCCCATCAAAGCATTTTAGCGATTCACGAACCTACGCACATCTTAAAAAATTTCATTGACAAAAAAAAACACGAATTCGCTAGACCCGAACTTAGTTACGCACACATAACTCGAAAACACATTAACCGCCAAACTAGGAGAAAAAGCATCGTTCAACATGTGGCCAGTTTACGTGATATCTTAACGAAGTATAAATCCTATAATATAGTCTTACGTCAACATTGTTATTTTCTAAGGAGTGTCTGAATATGTGCGTGTCTTTTATAACACCACGTCTCTCTGTTTACATGTATATTTATTAAGCATTTCGAGAGTTCATTCTGCCTGTTCCCTTTCTACTAATACTAAACGTTGTATAGCTGAAAATAAGACGACTTAAAAAAAAGTACCCGGTTACGATAAAGAAGCGGTAGACCTTCAAACGGCATCGTATCAATTTGCATTTCGTTTGTTTCTCTTTCTATTTTTCTTTTATTTATTTATTTATTTTTTTTTTAATAAAATGTTGGAAATTTTATATCGTGGGCTTCGCAAGTAACATTATAATAAATAATATTTCTGATTTGAATGGTAATTTAGAATCTTTATATTGTTTAGTTGTCTTCTAAGAAACGTGTTTGTAGTTGTTGATGCTTGGGTTGGCCAATTTATTACGTATGTACCTACCTTTATTATAAAGATCTAATAGAATATATATGTAAATTGCATTGGTTAATTATCAAGTATTTTTGTTCGTGATTTCACGTGATTAGAACAAGATAAAAATTTCCAGAAGCAGATACATTATTCCAGTTCTAGAAATTGATGCACGTAGAAGAAATTATCATAAGAATGGCTGTATGTACAAAAATAATGTCGCCAAACGTCTAGATCAGCATTACTGAGGGATTCCTCTAGATACTTTAAAATTTTATGTTTTTAAGTAATATTTGTGTTGTTTATTTGTGTAAGTTGCATTTTTCGTTTTCATTAATCAGACAATGCTCCTGCTATTGAAACAGACGCACATCTTCGCAGAATGACCCGTTCTGCAGTCTTGATCAAACTTCCCTACTACTCCTTTACATCTATTCTCTAGATTGTAAAAGGTATTCTTAAATTCGGGTATTAGGAAAGATCATACAAATGTGTGTGTGGACATCAGCACAGTCTGAGATTAGAAACCAATTTTCAAAATAATAAGTATTGGACCTAATTCATGCGCGCTCCTTTTTGTTAGTATGTAAATCAAATTATGACGCCAGATATACAGTGGTGGGCAAAAGTATGGGAACACTTAAATATTTCAAGCAGTTTTGAAGATATTTTTATGAAATTGGGAACTTGGATATTATCCATTATTCTGCATAAAATGAAGATATCAGAATTATAATACAACTTCCGGCTAAACCGGAAGCTGCATACAATTTTCAAATTTTAAATGGGACACCCTGTATATTGTTTTAAAAACGAATAGTCCATTTAATTACAAATTCAAAAATGTATAGTTGTGTGCATTTATTATAATTATCTATCAAGATATTACGTATAAAAGGAACTAGAGTATGTTTATTAAAAAAAAAGGTTCAAACCGCAGAAGTAACATCGACACAGTAATGAAATATTACAAAATTAATAATAAATCAAATATTAATGTATGTATTAGATATTCAAACTGACCACCATTGGCTTCTTGACAGTATACTAACCTACGCTGCAATCCGGCAATTACGTTGGAAATCATATTTGGCGTGACTACTTGCACTTCTTTCATAATTTTTAACCTTAAATTATTTAAATTGTCAAGTGGTTGTAAATAAACCTTAGACTTTAGATATTCCCACAAGAAAAAGTCTAATGGAGAAAAATCAGGTGATCTAGCAGACCATTCAACATTACATTTTCGGCCAATCCACTTTTTGGGGAATACACGGGCTAATACATTCCGTACATTCTGCTCAGAAAGGGGTGGAGTTCCGTCTTGTTGGTACCAGGCGGCCTCTGGTAATTGCCCTTCTTCCATTTATGCAGGAATAATTTGTTCTTCTAGAAGGTCTTAATAATTTTCACCGGTCCTTCCACCACTTCGAAAAAAAATGGACTGATAATTCTATTTTGCTAAATACAAGCACGTAATTTATTTAGTTTTTCGGGATATTGAGTGTCAGCTTCTTGCACCTAATGTGGGTTAGTTTACGACCAATAACGACAGTTGTGCCGATGAACCGTACCGTTCAAACAAAAGGCCTCGGCAGAAAATACAATATTAGTTGCAAAATTGGGATCACGGTTACAAGCATTCATCATGATTTCACAAAACTGCTATCTTCGACCAAAATCATCTTCAGACAACTAAAGAACGCGTTATTGGTTGTCGATTTGGATGTATACCATTAAATGAAATAATTAAGGGTATCAAAGCCAAAAGTACACAGGACTACTGTGGTTTCTCTACAAAACTACTAAAAGCAATTGCTCCCACTGTTATAATTCCACTGGTCTCTATTATAAACAATTATTTTTTGAAGGTGTTTTTCCTAATAAATTCAAAATAGCCAAGGTGTTACCGATATATAAAAAAGGTGACGTTAACGATCCTATCAACTATAGGCCAATCTCCATTCTACCGTCGTTCTCCAAAGTATTCGAGTTAGTAATCGCAAACAGATTAATAGATTTTATGGATAGGAACAACTGCATTAGTGACGCCCAACATGGATTCCGTAAAACTAAATCGACCTCAACGGGCCTGACTGACGTGCTGAACGCCATTATAACTTCACTCGATAATGAAGAGTGTGTCCGCTTGACTTGCTGTGACCTAAGCCAAGCTTTTGATACTGTGGATCATAAAATACTGATGGACAAATTGCGTTATTATGGAATACGTGGTAGCATATTTTCTCTGCTGGCATCCGATCTCTCTGATAGATATCAATATGTTGAGATGCAATCCAAAAAATCCAAGTGGATGGCTATCGAGTGTAGTGTTCCTCAGGGATCTATTTTGGGGCCACTACTATTTGTGATCTACCTCAATGATCTCATGGCCAACATAGCAGCAGACGCAATATGCCTTTATGCTGATGACAGGTCTCTGGTGGCTAAGGCACGGACGAAGAGTGAACTAGCTGAAAAAATGGAGACTGTTATGAAACAAACTGAAAAGTGGTTCTCGTCCAACAAACTGCGGCTGAATACCCTGAAGACACAACATCTTAGTTTTTCATTGAATCGGAATTAAACCTTGCAATCAATTAAGATTTTGGGCATATATGTCGACAGCAGATTAAACTGGTCTGAGCATGTGAATCAACTGGCCAAAGGCCTAACTGCTGCCGTCTATAGCATCCCGAGGATAAAAAACGTATCTACCTACCAGGCGGCAAAGATGACCTATTTTGCAAACTTCCATTCTGTAGCTCTTTATGGAATACAATTCTGGGGAATGTCCTCAGAGGCTAAAAGGATTCTCCTGCTTCAGAAACGAGCAATAAGAGCTTTATGTAACCTAAGAAAGGAACAATCATGTAGACAGGCATTTGTTAGCGAGCAGATACTCACTTTAACCAGTGCTTATATACTCACCATCGCGAAATATACATACAAAAGTCAGGAACAGCTTCAGAGAAACAGGGACACCCATGGATACAGCACTCGCCGCAAGAACCAGCTGAAGGTGCCATACCATAGAGTGAAAGCCACACAAATATATGCCGACTTCTGGGATGCAAAAATATTCAATACGTTGCCGGAATGTTTAAAATGTCTCCCGTATAATTCTTTTGTTAAATATTTAAAAAGACACTTGTTAAATAACGTTTTCTATTCGGTTGGTGAATTCTTGGACTGTACTTGGGATTTTAATGTTTGTTCGTGAATTGTTTATATACAGATGTCGTCGTCTTATATCCATATAGATATTTTTCTCTTTTAAATTCATTTCCTACATGTTTTTTTTTCTTTTACTTATTTACTTTCTGACATTTGTTGTAATTGTCATTGCAATAAATAAAAATTATTATTATTAAATAAATTACGTACTTCGTCGTAGGATCGCTGCCTATCACCAAAACCAATCATCATTAAAATTTCAATGTGTTCGCTTTCATTTAATTGCACCATTTTCAGCACAAACTACTGCAAACACTATACTCTCTCGTTTGACAGCTACAATTGTTGTTTATCAGAGCTCTACTTAGGCCACTAAGATCTCAATTACGAGTACTAACAACGGCTTCTAATCTTTTATTGTACATAATATCATTATTTACAATCATCATAAATAAATCATAATAAATGCACACAGCTATACATTTTTGCATTTGTAATTAAATGGTGTATTCGTTTTTAACACAATATACAGGGTGTTCTATTTAAAATTTGAAAGTTGAATGCGACTTCCGGTTTAACCAGGAGCTGTGTTATAATTCTGATATCTTCATTTTATGCAAAATAATGGATAATATGCAAACACCCAATTTGGTAGAAATATCTTCAAAACGGCTTAAGATATATAAGTGTCTTCCTACTTTTGCCCACCACGTATATGTACAAGAAGAATTCATAGGGAATATATATGATCATAACGCTTGATTCCAATCAAATCAAAACATTAGAAGACTTGAACTTATTGGCTCTCTAGTAGTTCTAATTTCTCGCTAGACAAATAGTATTGCTACTAATACATCTCAAGAGTTCAAAAAATAACTAATTCAAAAAATTGAAATTAATGTAAAGTTCTGGAAATAACATTGAACCATCTTATTTTTGCTATTGTCAAGCTGATACACTTACTGATCCGAGATCCGGTTGCACCAACAACAGTTAACCTTGGGTTCAACTGATTCGCTTGTCAAAGCTAACCGTAGGTTAGCGGCTATTCTGTTGAACCAACTCAAGTCAAGGGATAGCCAGTGGACCGTTCGCGGAGGGCAGTTGGTACGAACGACAATATGTAGTATGTTGGATAGATATTTCTATCGTAAAGCATGTAAAGAATAGACTTTTTTGCGTCAAACGTGACTTTTTGAAACCGCGGATAGTGGCAGGTAGCCCTAACATGGGGAATCTTCATATTTTACGAAATTATGGCGGATAAAAGCAGTAAAAATATGCCTAGGGGTTCATTTACTGCAGTTATCAAACTCATTTGTCGTATCTCTATATACTTTTGGTTGTCGTGGGTGCATAACAATATGAACTAATCCCAAAAAGAATTAAGAAAAGACTTAATTGCCTGCCTTTAATTTTAGTTTGACGAAATGATTTAAACGATGGATTACTCGATTTCAGAAGTTCCTTGAACTGACGAATGTTGACTATTGGACAATCATTTCCCAAAATCGATTTAGAACATAATTATATATTTTCACGCAGTTCTCTATGGCGGTTTGCCATTCTTTCTGGTCCAGGTCTGCCAGTAAACTTTTTACAACTTTGAAGATAGGTATCGCGTATTAAGACTAGAGAGGTACCAAAACCTTCATAAATTTGTTGTTCTAAATCTAATTTTTGCGAAAGTTTACGTGACATCAAAAAGAAGAACAACTTGAAAGTTATTGAGCTTCTATTGCCCGAACAACACCATCACAGATGTTTGTTTTTTTTTCCCCCATGGGCAGGTGACCCCGAACAGATGTTTGTTTCGATCTCACTTATTGTTATCGTTAGGCTCCTCCGTGTAATTGGTGTTTAAATCTTCCATATGCTGGCTTCGTACACCTCACCCAAGGCTCAAAACAGTATTTTTTGTCTATATAGAGTATCTAGATCTTTAAAGCTTTGAGCTAGTTGAGGAAAAAATTATTGTATTAGGAAGTAAAATTTCTTATATAATTTGGCTACTCATATCCTACTCCGTGGACTAGAAGAACAACTTAAAAGTTAATGAGCTTCTGTTGCCCAAACAAGACCGTCACAAATGTTTGTTTCGAACTCAACTATTGTTATCGCTAGGCTCCTCCGTGTAATTGGTGTTTAAATCTTCCATGTCCTGGCTACAAGTTCGTACACCTCACCGAAGGCTCAAAACAGTATTTTTTGTCTATATAGAGTATCTAGATCTTTGAAGCTTTGAGCTAGTTGAGAGGAAAAAATTATTATATTAGGAAGTAAAAATTCTTCCATATTTTGGCTACTCATATCCTACTCCGTGGACTTCCCCAAAACCTCAAAACCGCTTTGAAACATTTTTTTTTGTGTATATAAGATATTTTAAACTTTCAAAGCTTGAAGCAAAACTGCACTATGACGAAATTAAACTAAACTTTTTAGTGTACCATGCTTACAATCTGAACTGGTGTATTTTGGACGTATCTTCTTCCAGGAAAATGAAACACTAATCAAAAAAATTATATACATATATGATAAACCAGCAAGGATGATAGCATTTTCTGCATGAAGAAATTCTACATATTAGTACATTTTACATATTTTCAACCGCAAAGAATTTTAAAATCATGTAAGAAGGATTTCTTGAATGCGGTCTTTTGTATGTATACAATAAACACAACAATTTTTAGTCCTATTTATAGATATGATAATACGACAAGCAAAATACATTATATTTACAATATTGCGGGTAAATAACAAACCAACAAGGACGATATGTTCCGTTCTTACAGAAGCGTTATCGCTGGAGAATTTTATTTCGTCGTAGCGCTTATAATAACCGGTGGCCAGGAATTTGGTTAAACTGTTTGATTTCTTGCAAATAGGTGACCGCAACATCGCGATAAGTCGTGATAATACGTTCTGTAAACAAAGAATTTCAAATACATATAACAATTACTAAATCATCATTCATATTTTTACGCGAAAAATTGATCAATTTTTATAATTAATCCTAACAGTGGTATTTCTGGGGAAAATTAACAATTCACGCATTATATATATAAAAGAACGGATGCGTATCATAAACGTGAATGTAGCAAATTTCTTAATTACACGATAATCAAACATATTTAATACAAACTCAAACCTCCATATGAGTGTAAACAAAGAACAACTGCTCATACGAGCCATATGTTCTATTACACCACCACATTTACTCCTCTGCGTTTGTTCGAGAGACGCTCTTTTTTATGTGGATATGTAAGTATATACATATACACACACTACTATGTCGTTTTAAACAAGTATCTACAAAAATGACGTCACCCGGGTAATTTGAACACATGTGGCGACAACGACGAAATTGTCAACGAAGACACTGTGGATCTCAGCGCTGTGTTTGCGTAAATACATGTCTACTATCCCAGAGTTGGTTGGTATTTACTATCGGAAATGTGTGCTTGGTATGGAGCAAAATTCGTTTTACGCGATACTAAAATGTTTAGTATATGTACGTTTCGTGGCGTAACAGACAAAGATGGGATAAATAATAATGCTGGTTTAGGTACGGCATTCTAATGAATTGCAGGAAACATTTTACGACATCGGCGAAGAATATGAAATGTTGGTATATTTAACAAATAAATTCGCAAAACAAAAGCGTTCCTCTTTTGCTCCGAGAACAAACCTTAAAAATTTCAAAATAGTCATATTTTCTATACATCACGGCATCTACTTTTAAACGTTGTAATATTCTCTTGAAAACTGTCTAGAAATTGAATTCCTTTGTTTCAATTAGAACTACATACATAAATTTTTTGATTTAGCTTGCACAACTGGTCGAACAAATGCATCATGCGTTCAGCAAATCCAAATGACATGAGTAGAAATGGAAGCAATGTCAACCATTGACTATTGAAAGGTCCACCAAATAATAACAATCAGAATGTTGCCTCCAGCGTGTTCGACCTGTCGAGTTATTGCGACGTTCTGACATTTTCTCACTCAACATTCACTCCGGAAACAGCCACTTGCATTAGTGACGTGCTTACACTGCGCTAACGCGTTCAAAATCCGGAAACCCTCATAATTGATACTTAGACCATAGAAACCTGTGACATCACTTATATACACATGTGAAGCCTATGGGGAGGGGCTAGGGGGTAAACTTTTTGCAAAATCTAAATCCTTTCCACGCTACGCATTCTCCAGGCTTGGGCGCGCAAAATTTCTCAACACATTATCACAGAACATCTTACAACGACTCAGTCTAGTATTCATCAACGAACAAATCAAATATTACCGGCATGAACTTGATCTTGTCTCCAGGAAACTTCTCACATTCCATTTAGAACTCTAATGCACTGTCTGCAGACGATTGGTCCTTACTTGATCGCATTTCTTTTATTCTTCTTCTCCGATTCCATGGACCATCAAAAATAATCCAAAATTTTACATTTCAGGCTTTGTCCAAAACTAAAAAAATATTGGCGTTATCCAAGGCTCTAAACTTCCTAATGGCTTCCAAATGTATTCTAGAAAACAATATTATAT
Organism: Popillia japonica; assembly: GCA_004785975.1. Lineage (NCBI taxonomy): Eukaryota > Metazoa > Arthropoda > Insecta > Coleoptera > Scarabaeidae > Popillia > Popillia japonica. Next base: position 13,354 of record SMLS01070542.1, on the reverse strand, counting down.
CCTTGGTAGAACCCTCAGTTTGAAGACACTCTAAAGAGAATGCCGATTTTATTCGTGTTGAAACAGCCAAATGTGTTTATTTTGCGAAACCTCCACAATAGAACCTGTCAAAACTAGAACATATACTGCTAAGATCTTTTAGCGCTAACAAAAACGTCGTACTTCATCCTGCTGACAACGGTAATGTCAGTGTTAGTTTGGCTAGCGGCTAGTGTTAGTGCGTAACTAACATTTCAGATCTCTTACAAGATGGTACTTAACCCTTTGGTCGCCTGATCTTACCTCAAAATTCAAACGTTAAGTAACCTCAGTAATTAAATCATGTGATATCTTTCCAGACGCACCAACACGTATAATACCCAAAGATTGTGCGACCTTCCTAAGATTTATAAATAAAACATTCCAAGATCAGGAAGCTTTCGCCTCTAGCGTGATTGACTCGTCGAATTGCCATGACAGACTTCACCCGGCCGCTTCTCAGTTCTATGGAAACTACTTGCGTTAGGCGCAAAACGTCAAGTTACTAATTTCTCTTCTTTCATTTATTTATTTTTGTTTATTTTATTTTTTGTATTGTACACATAGTTTTACTACTATGACGCAATCAAAACCCGAAAGTCGTGACAATATAATATAACGTAATACCCGTTAATTCCTACTAATTCTTTAAGAGTATACACTAAAATTCCATTTCAAAATAGCACTCATAGCATCGTCACCAAGTTGTTGATTATTATTGAGAATCATTAGTTCATTATTGGTTGTGGTGATATCTTTTTGCGACCATTCCTAGAGGCTCAGCTTTTCTAGCTGTTAGTCGTATGATGAAATCATAGTAATACCTTAACAACCCAAGGAGAAATTTTGTTCAAATACCAAACGAAATATACGCACGTTAAAAGTTGATACAAAATGCCAACTAGCATTATTTCATCATCAGTTACATTTTCATAATCCCCAGGGTATATTGGTGCACTTCAAAATGTACAAAATTGGATTTGCCCTTTTCATTTTTTTTTTCGTGCGTTATCAACAATACAGATATACATTCAAATCAACTTGATGGTAATGATTAGGGCGTTTATCAACTAATATAAACCAACAGAGACCGACCTAGACGTAGCACTTTTAATTTGCTGAAATGTCTTAATTGGAGATACTTGCATAGGGCTAGCAGTCTTTTCTCTTTTTTTGGTTTGTGGTGGAAGGCTAGTTGTAGCGACTTCTTAAGCTATTCTTCTTCGAGAAAAATATCACCGTCCTCTCGGAGAATTGAATCTTTGGTATGTACCAAAGATCTTTTTTTTATATAGGGGAAAGTCTTCGAAAAGACTCCTGCTCAGTTATCATTCACAGGTTGTGTCAGATTCTTACCGACTAAAAACCCCCCTTTGTGCTCTTGCACTCTACACCGGAATCCGCTGCCGCATTTCTTCAGTGCAGGGTCTGGCTACGGTCTTCTTCTGTCCTCCTCTTCCTTTGTTTTTACTATATTTCCAAGGCAGTCAAGTAGCGTGCGGCTATGCAATTTCGAAATTAGGTCGTTTCGTACATTTTCGACATCGAGTATCCTTCCCGACTCTTCTTCGTATTTTCGTCTATTTCGTGCCCATCTGTGACATTCGAATAGAGTATGGTGAGCGTCATACAGGTATCGCCTGAAGCATCCATGGCCTGACAGCTCCTGTGTGGTAAAGTAATTGGCTTCGTTTTTCGGCCCTTCCAACCAGTTTTTAATATCAGGGATCAGTTGGTATGTCCAGCTGGCATGGGTCCTTCATCCCATGCCAACTGCCATTTCCTAATCAGTTCTTGTCTGTCCTCTTTCCTAGATGTTCCCGTATAGCGAGCGTATCTTTCCCACGCGGCGTGTTCAAACGCAGCGAGCTTCGCGATTACCGCTACCGCCCCGGCGGAGATTGTTCTATAGGCGCAGCAGACTCTTCTGCATACTACTCTATGGAGTGATGTCAGTTTTGCGCGTAGTTTAGTGTTCTTGGTCGCCTCCCACCATATCGGTGCTGCGTAAAGGATCTGCGAATGAACAACACCAGCCAAGATTCTTCTTTTTGAAGTTCGAGGGTCCCCCACGTTGGGCATTAGACACGACAGTGCGGAGATGGTCCTTTCTGCTTTAGCAATGTTTTCTCGGATATGTGTTGCGAAGGACAATTTACAGTCAAGCCAGACTCACAGATATTTTATCACCGGTTTTGGGATTAACGTGTGCCCCTGTAACTCAAACTGGATCCTCCCAATTTTACGCTTGGTGGTCAGAAGGACGGCTTCTGACTTCTCCGGTACTAGCTGAAGGTCTCTGGATTTCAACCAATTGGTGATTCTGAACAGGGCTAAATCTACCAAGCTCATCAAGATCTATTCGTTAATGGCTGTCGCTATCAGGGCAACATCGTCCGCAAAACCAACCATTTGGACCGCCTGTGGCATTGGCATTTTGAGTAGGCCGTCGTACATGATATTCCATAATGTCGGTCCTAACACTGATCCCTGGGGCACTCCGCTGTTTATCTTGCAGCAACGATGACTCCTTCTGCTTCAGCTATTATTTCTCTTTCCGAGAGGTATGACGAAATGATGTTTTCCAGACCTTGTGTTACTCCTCTCTCCTGTAGGGCGTCCAAAATGCGCTGCCAAGATGCGCTGTTTACGTTCAAAGTCACCATGGCGCAGAGTCTACGGTTCTGGTGGCCTGCAAAGTCAGCCGCAACTTTTGCTTGCGCTATCACTTATTATATTATTATTACTTATGGTACCAAAGATCTACATTACAGAATAACTACCTACCTAACCTCTACATCTAATTTAAGTTTTCTTTTCAGATAAGAATCGATTCCTCAAATATATGCGCTCAATTGGTAAAATTACCAATTTGTTTTAATTCGCTGTAATTTGCAAGCCCTCTTATTAAATTTATTAATGAGTACAACACCTTGCCGCTATTTTATTTTTACTTTTCGCTATCAGATTCTAATTTTCCAACTTCTTACGTATTCTTTCCTTACGATTACGATTTTGGACGCATAACCTGTTTAATTTTTGCTGCAAATACTTATATTCTTAGACAGTATAAGTAAACTGTACTACTTGACGAGGAAATTGAGAATTTGCGTAACGTAAAGTATGCTCAATTGGGAACATCACGATATTTATTAATTTGTTGAGGCGTTCAAAATAAGTTATGTAGGTGAAGCTGTCGCCCAGCTACAAATTTGATTGAACACAACAAAAAATAAAGAACCGGCCACATAGTGTCTAAAAACTTTGTAAGAACATAATCGAGAATTGACCAAATTATTGTTTTAACCCAAACTTAGTTGACTCAGTAAATAAGATTTAAGCTAAGATTAAAATTTAAAAATTATGTTTAGTGCTATAACTTGAACTAACACCACAAATTACCTAACTCCAATAAAACTAAGGCAAATTAGTAGCAATCCTGAAAAGTTTGACGCTTTCGGCAAAACAACATTTAAATACAAATTCTAACGGTGTAAATATCGTAGTGCTACATATGTATATCGTCGTGCAAATTACATTCGATAAACAAAAGCAAATTAAAATACTAATCCACTCATAGATAAATATTTTATAATAATTCGCGCCATCTATCCGAATTCAAACGAGCAAGATGAAAAACACAGTTCCGGGTCCATTGATAGTCAACCTTGCCGAGTTTTAAAATAGCTAATTACTTCCTATTAACAGGCCAACACTGGCGTCATGTACGCTTTGACCTTGTAAACAGTCAATAAAACTATCCCAGTATGTCATTCCAAGTACTGCCTGTGCTACCTGTTTCAATGGTCGTGTTCAGTCTAAAACGACTCCGAGATCCCTACTACTATACTTTGTGTGTTGTTGTTGTAGTACTCTCTTGGAACCTTACAAGAATCATTGCGAGACGGGTATAGGTTTACGACATGCAGAGTGTACGAATTCTGTTATTTGGTTTTTCCTGTAATTCGAAAATATGTTCTCGGAACACGTTTTGTGATATTTTCATATATATCTGTCTCCCTGTATTATTTTTCGTTCGAACATCCGCCAATTAGCTTATTTGTAGAGAACTCGGTAATTTACACAGATGCAATATTATTTCTTTAACATTTACTTAAAGTTCTTGTAAAACTATAATGAGTGATACGTAAAATAATTCTTATATACAAATTTTTGTTAATATAAATCAAGACGTAATGTTATTGTTTATATGATGTAATTTGTTGGTTTTAATAAGATGAATTCCATTAGTAAAGTATTTTTGTTGAGATAACAAACTCTTATTAAACATGTAAATTAAATGAAATGATATTTTAACGAAATATCAAGTCAAGTTTATTAACCTGGATGTTGTATCTTGATCCAGAATCAGGAATTCATATCCAAGTGCATATACATACACAGGAAACACTCACATTTAAGATATTTACGTTTGTTCTTTGGAGATATGTACTACAAATACATGGGTTTTTGAAAACCCCTACCAACTCTGGACAACAACTGTGGGGTTAAAGTTTCAAAAGTGTTTTTTATGCGTATTTCTATATCGGGTGGTCTCAGAGGCGTAATATAGACAATCCCTTTTACGTGTCCGTATATCAGGAAACCTGGAGCAGTTAAGTGGAGGAATCTGGCAGGCCAATTTTGAAAAAAATTCTTTCAATGTACCTGTTTTAAAAATGGCATTGATGCATGATTGCTCTGATGTTACAGGGCCTTGTCTTCATCCTCAGTAACAGGTTTTCTGTAATGGAACTGACGCATCCACTTCCTGAAACTGGTTTAATAGTCTCTCAAAAACGGCTGGCTTAGAATGATTTCTTACAGGAAGCCTATGAGCAAAAATTCGAGAAGCCAATGAAAAATTTTGTTTATATTCTTCAAGAATAAAGATCATATTAACGCGCTCTTCTTTCTTGTAAATCTTCATTGTAAGTAAGCAACACCACAACAATATAGAAATAATAACGATATCCCGACTTAACTTTCCTAGATTTCTTTTTATGTGGATACGTAAAAGGAATTGTTTATAATACGCCGCTGACGACACACGATATAGAAATACGCATAAGCTTTTGAAACTTTAACCCCACAGATGTTGCCCAGAGTTGGCAGGAGTTTTCAAAAACGAATATGTAAGTGTCTGGATATGGAGTGTTGTACTATAAATTACATTATAAGCTTCTGAATACTTGTAAAGATGTTCTTCATTATTATTCTTATACATAATTCTAAATCATCTGACATTTTTACTTACCACAGGCATCTAGATGCATTAACAATTAAAAAAAAACCAAATCGTACAGAAAACTACTATTTGGCGTATTCTGTAAAAATACAAAGACTTTGGTATTGATACCATTCGATAGATAATTAAAAAGTACATTTCCTGGTAAGTTAAAAAATATGGCGTCCTATTTAAATTAATCAAGTTATAGACACTTAAAGTTCTTACTTGATCAGTTTTAATTTTTGGACATCCTGTATAAGATGGCAACTTTATTATAATTGGGATATGAAATATGATCTATTGGCACATTTCATTGTAAATTTCGCTTCCATAACTTAAATACTTCTTAACTATTTAAAATCTGGAAATAAGATTAGATTTGGAGAAAATTCAAATTACCGCAAAAACCTTAAGGTTTAGACATTATAAACCTTATTAAAACAGCCACTTATTTTGATCGGAGACTCCAAAAATGCAATAACATTCATAGCGTTCCATTAAACAAAACACAACTTTGATACTTTTATAGCTTTTGGGACACCCTGTATAATATGAAAATAATTTTAAAGGTACCCGTTATAGACGTGCATATATTCCAAAAACAAAACTTTTTGAAAGTCACGTATTTTCGCCACAATATTCCGTGCCGTATAGCGTGAATAACCCTGTATAGTAAATGTGTGGAAAAAAATTGGAATTGCAGAATTACTGACCAACTGTGTTCGTCATAGCTGTTTGTGGTAGAATTTAAATATCTTAACACAACCAGGCTATAACGCACGCAGGCAGACAATATTAGACATTTTTTTATGAAGTACAACGATTGCCGTTGATAATAATATATAACCTTTGACCCTAGCTTTCTTCAAGCTTGCAATTGTTTTGAACATTAACCCAGTGGATGCCCAGAAAATTATCATCCGTAAATAAAAGGCACCATTCACCATCAATCAACTAATCCATCAGCATAGTTACGAAAAAAATTGTTAGAACAAAAATCCAGATCAAACTTGGACTTTTGAAAGGGTGTGGTAGCTTATTAAAGACTTTTGGGTGTTCTGGGTTCTAAATCCGGAAATGTAATTAAATTAACTTAAACAAATAAATGGGAATACGCTTCATCATCATCAATTTTTGTGTAGTTGACTTTTCGGCAATCGAATTAATTTTCTGCGTCTTGAGGTAAAATTTTTTATGGCTAACAAGTTATTTTGGTCATATCTACAACTTCTTTCTTAAGAGCAGCTATGACTAAGAATATAATATACATATGTATATGTATGTAGCGTTTGGTTCTTTAAAAATACAAACCACTAGTTTTTTCGTTATGCTCTGGCTCCCTTAAAAAACAAACTGGTGCGTTAAATTTATTAATCTTTGGTTCGAACTGGACAAATCTAATTATATTGCAAGCTGCTTTCTCCTTAGAAAAGAAAACCACTCCAGCGGTGCCTCATCTGGAGTCAGCTTATAAGTTGTAGAGGTTATATTTATCATTTGCAGAATTATTGACCAATGTATTCATCATAAATGGGTGTGATAGGAACAGGTATGGTGAGAGTAGAGGGGAGAGGGGGAAGGAGGGGGGGGGGCAGCCGTTAGTAAACTTTTCCAGTAGTCGGTCTCTCTGAATAACACTATAGCTGTCATAGTGTTACACCTTGTCAAAGAAGCATTAGACATTTTAATTGACGACCATCTTGTCAATGTCATCTTTCATTCAATATCATCGCATTGTACCAGCAAAATGGCACCAAACTTTGTTTTAAGCGAAAAATATAGATAGGTACCATCACGGACTTTGGTTATGTCCGGTATCTAGCGGTACAGACTGCGCTCCTGTCACTATTCCCTTTAGGATTAAATGGACATGGTGACAGGAGCGCAGGCTGTACCGCTACATACCGGACATAACTAAAGTCCGTGGGTGTACATACATAGGTATTCAGAAAGTTTAACATAATTTTCGAAATACAGCAGTGTTTCAGTATAATGCAGAATACGATTAACCTGCTATTACCGGTGACAGGAAATATTTTACAAATAATCTTCACAGCTGCACTGGTAAGTGTTGACAAAGTTTTCAACACATTCTTCAAGGTAGCGCGATTAGTTTACAATCTTTAAATCTGGAATTGTTTGGAAATCTAAAGCGTTATTATAAATGTAGTCTCTTCCACTGGGTGACAAATCTTGTTGGTACTCAATAAATCACATGTTAGAACCAAAATCCAGATCAAACTTGCATTTTTCAAGAGGCTCAATAGTGCATCAAAAACGCGTAGTTGGAAATTCTCGCTCTACAAACTGTCTTCTTTTTAATTTAGTTCTTTTTTTTTGTAAAATCGTATATCGTGTATGTAATGGTGTATCGGCCAGGAACACGACATGCAAGTGATGTTTGGTCTTTAAAGAAAACAAATACCCATTTTTATTATTACGAAAATATTTGATTGAAGCTGCTAGCTGCCTTAAAAGAAAAATTGGTACTTTAAGTTCAGGTCTTCAGTTCGAGTTAGAACAGTTACAGTGCAGACAAATCAAGCATACACTGGAAGCTCCTTGGCCACCAATGCATTTATGACTTACCGAAATTTAAAAGCAACAAATGTCAAAATTTGTTGCATGTAAGAATCTCTGATTTCTGGTTAAACTGTACTACTGACACTAGATCCGCACCGATCAGTACAAAAATAAGCTTCGGTTTTGCTGCATATCGCTTGTTTCTTTATGTGTAAGTTTTTTTTTTTTTTTGAGATGCTCCAACTTAACAAATCCAACAAAGTTAAAGTTTAAGAATATTCTCATCGTTTTCAAATTTAGTGACCGACGCTATCATAGGTGGTTGTATTAAATTTCAAATATCAAACACCGCCACACTAAAACAAAAGTAGGGAGCCTAACCTATTCAAAAAACTGTTAAATCGAAATAGTTTTAAAGCAATAATTGAAACATAACTGACGTTTTGAGTAAAACAACTCGTTTATTCTTCTACCTTTGATCCTTTAACATTATTAAAACACTTTTTATTAGAGCAAGATATGAACCCTATTCAATTCAACGATGGATATTACTCATTGAATGAAACATGAATTCCCTAATCAACATACAATTCAAAATGTTTATGTTCATTAAAATGTATGTTTGTCCTTGAAGACAAGTTCAATATAATTGGCAGTATTTTAGTGACCTGTACCATATTATTACAATAAGGTTCATTCAAGGCATGTTTAAATTTGAAATTATGACTTTCAAATGGAGCAGTTTACATTTATTCCTACATAATTTCAAGAGTTTTGTAATATAGTATCAAAATCTGATATTCCTCATGGAAAGTACAATGACCCACGTGTATAAAACTATATACTAATGTGTTCTATTTATTTATATAGTAGGATAAGTAAAAATAGTAGAACCTAAGGAAATTCTTTATCGCGTTGTTGTTTGTATAATGATTAATGAAATATATCTAATCATTACACTCCAGTTTTCGTTTTATAGAGATAAACATAATTAAAACGCAAACCGCTGCTGTTGTTTAGTATTTATTACAAGATTGATGCATTTAAGTTCAGTTTAAGATTTGTATAAATAATTCGTTTAACTGAGCATTGTGAAATAATCGTAATTTCATGAATGATCATGCAATCTAATGACGTTGCTCATTGTTGTAGCCTTCACGTTTTATTAAAATCTCTTGCAATCTTTAGCAATACTAATTAATCCCAGACAACATTTACATACATAGTTCAATAATGACAATAGTTGAGTGTGCCTACTAACATGAACGCTTAATTATATTTACCTTTTCCAGTGTTCATGAGGTCCAATAGAGGGAATTTTTGCTTACGACATCGTTTAAATGTAATAAGAGCAAAATGATGCAATAATGTAAATTCTAAATTAAAGACTTTCCAGAAGAATCTTTAGAAATCACTTAAATTTTTTATTAACGTTAACGATGACCCTTAAAAGTGATATACGTTATGAAGCTGCTATTAACATTGATGAGTTTAAATTGTTTGTTTTGTTTAATACGTATTATTGACCCCGCTCATGTTTACCTTCGTCGAATGTAAACAGTAAACTTTGAAAATCATTTTATATCTCAAACGTCCAACGTGACATTTCAATAATACTAATCTTTATCAAAATGCCAACACGCTTTTAAATAAGATTTTAGTTAGTTTTTACAAAATATTTATCGAAACATGTTAGGAGATTATTGAGTTTAAATAAAAATGATAACCGCATAATTTTATATTTAGAACTCTACGGAAACTGCTTTTGTAAGTAATATCAGCATACACCATGCGTTATATCGAATACCACACAGCGACAATATTTGGATATAAGAAATATTATCAATAAAAATGTTGAAATAGTATTTAGAAGAAATCTTTTAATTTATATATTCAAGAAAAATTACTACTAAAATATGAAAGAGTGAAATTTGGCGCACTATTTATTTTGTTATAAAATTCATATTGATGTTGACTAATTTTTCCTACTTTAGTATGTTTGGCTCTTTTACGGTTTCATTGGACTTATCTATTTCGTTAAGTAATTCTTATTCAGAAAGACATCATCTTTACTACGCGTAATAGGTGTATAACTTTAGAATTAGATTAGCACTGTTGCATTTAGTCACAGGGACCTATGTACACAGATGTTTTGTAACGTAGCCCTAGTGGGTCTTAGATTAGTTGGACGCTTTTAAATAACCTTAAAATTAATCTACGATCTTCATCCAGAATTTCAGTAGACCTTACAAAATGTGTTCTGTCGCATCTAGATCTTCTTGGCATAGAGGACGGATTGTATAGATAGTATTTTACGGCCACATGACCTGTCAAAAATCCTGCCAGTAGTCAAAGGTCCTCGTTACTGAAAAATAGCACCAGCTTTGCTAACTTAGGTGATCTTGATAAAAGTGCCTTCGCCTGCTTATGGCGTGTTCTGCCAGACCTTGCAGAGACCTTCTTCTTGTCCTCCAATTTATTGATTACTTGTTTTAGGGGGCTCTTTTGTAAACCGCAACAGAGATTAGGTCCAATAAAAGGCATTTTTGCTGCTTCTTTGGTACTGAGCCCAATGCCTCTCCCCACTCCTTCTATTTTCTAGCCGTCCATGTACCATGCCAAGGTTCCTCTTTTGAGTTTAGGCTTATTGGATGCCCACTTACTACGGCTGTTGATGATCAATTTGTAGAGTTCGTCGAAGTTGTATTGCATTGGGATTCTGTCCTTGACAATATGAATGAGATGATTGAAATTGGGAATTTCAAGAATTTTAAAGTGTTTAATATTCCCAGGTTTTAGTCACTTAACTCTGCGAAGAGATAGAGCACTCTAACATGCTTTACTCGCCGTTTTTTTATTTATATTTCGTTGGGTGTGTGTAAAGTATGCAGGATACATTTTTTATAATTATACACTTCACCGAATTGAAAAATAGTAAAAATAACAAATATGTAATTAAAATAAATAATCTTTAGATATTATCACAGTCAGCTATACACAATTAAAATATCTAATGAAGCCAGACTATGACAAATGCAGGCAGACCCATATGAATTTTTGTCTGTTGCTTAATGTTTACCAAAACATATTATGTACACATTTTGCTCAATTATATACACTATAACTATTACATTATTTTCATAAGCTCTAGCAATTTCCATTTGTTTATTTATTTCCATACAATTGTTTCATTAATAAAATATGTTGTAATTAATACATATAATTATTAGATATGGAAATGAACTTAAACAATGTTTCAAGTTTGAAATAATTTTATTCCAAACGAACAAGTCAAATTCATCGAGTGTCAATGATATCCTGAAATACATAAAGCAATTTACAGCCAAGTCTGTGTTTCTTCTTTGGCAATGATTCAAATTATCTATCCACAATATCATAACATTTGGTGTTCATTCATATGTTCGTGAACATCCGTGAGTATTTTGTAGTAATATTGTATTGCTTTTTGTAAGATATGCCTGTACGTGCATTTACCACTGTTTTATTAGTCTTTTATTTATATTTACTTAACAGTGACAATACTTTTTAAATCCACCGCAATAAGTATTCTTATGAACAATAATTCGTCAGATTGCGATTTATCATGCAAGTGTATTCATCGTAACTTACTATGAAATAATTTAAATATTTAATACTAGTCAGGCTATTACAAACGTAGCCAGACAATATTTACTACATTGAATTCTTTCTATGAACTGCAGCTGTTGCTTTTATTGCTTTGAATGAATTGATTTTCACCATTTTAAAAATAGGATTAACAAATTACAAAATTCATGCCACATTAAACAATGTTCAATGTAGCAATATATGGCCACATTAAGCACAAGCAAACAGTTATTGATGGAGGGCAGCACTCTAATGTGATTAACCGCAGTTTAAACTTCAGCTAATCACGCCCAATTGCTACCAAACCAACTATTTGCTTCTACAGAACGAAGCTAGTGTTAACTAGAAGAAGCACTGCTGCCCCATGTAGAACAATTATTATTTTTGGGCTATAATATTATACCGATGAAGTAATTTCGACGGAAAAAATGTGAAGATGCTATAGAGTCATTATGTTTAATTATTTAACAACAAGGTCTAAGATTATATACATAGTATAATTACTTGCTCCCAACTGAAATTTTGTTCTGTTAACATCCTTCGTGTGAAATTGCTCACCCAGTATGTACAGAGCCATTAATTCAAACCGCTCTCAGTTGGTACGCAAATTTATGTCGCCAACACTGAAAAGCTGATACATGATGGGTTATGTTATAGGCGGGTTATACTGGAATATTTCCTATAATTTATTACAGTCATAAAAAACTTCAAATTGAAAAGAAATGTCAAAGAATTAAAATAAGAATGAATAAAAATAACAAATAAACAGAAGAGAATACAAATTATTTGTAAACGAAATATAAACAAACAACAAGGTAGTAAATGAAACAGTAAAATGCACTAGTCTGATGTACAATTTTGACAATGATTCAGCAATGTAATATGGTTTTTTCATTTATATTCGCCATTTACAGTTTCACTAACCAACGCTTTCAATTATGTAAGTACATACACGTTGACGTTATTATATTATTTTCATAAAGCATCAATATTAATTTCTTTGCTTGCATGCAATGAACTTTATTCATAAAATTATTACGAACACAAATATTCCTGTAAATGCACTTCAACTGAAAAACAGATGGACAAAAAATATTTTTGACTTAGCCAAAACAATACTTCATAGTGGTTTCTAGTACATATCCAGTCATTACCAGAGGCTTCAAATGATGCACTTTGAGAATATCACAAATACTCTGAAAAACACATCATGCAACACGAAGTTGTGACAATAAAAGATTGAGGAAAGCGGATTCGATCAAATTTTATGGTAGGTATACTCATGGGAAGTAAAGATTGGACATTTTCAATAGGTTGTTATATGTAAACTGTCCAATCTCTACTTTCCATGAGTGTACCTACCTACGTAGAAAGTTAACATCTTCAAAAAAAACCCACAGAAATGCAAACATACGTATAACAATAATTTCATCGTACAACAATCATTTATGTTTACAATCATCAGGTTCAGCATCGTTCATCAAGTTCTTTTCGAAAAAAAATGAGCATATTAACATTGTTTTTCCCGTAAGTATATATGAATCCACATACATATATAGTTCTTGATATTTTGAAATAAAACGAAATCTCATAGTGATTAATCGAGTCAGAGCGAGGAATGACTCATTAATTGAATATAATTTTTTCTCGTCATATTTCAGCTATGACCGCTATCAAATAAATCTGCCTTTGCCTTTGAGATACTTAGAAAGGGTGAAATGTTGTTTACTTCTAAGCTCGTACGACTCAATCCAAATCCAACAGACGACCTTCACCAAATCCAAGTAAACTATAAGTATGTTTGAATATTATTTACTATTGATAGAATACCTCTTATGAGAATTTAGTGTAATATGAATGGATTACTAACAAAATGTCAATAACAGAGTCACAGTGTATATTTTTAATCTAAACAAAGTTGACAGAAACGTTGCCTATAAGAAAACATTGCAAAAA
>SMLS01070540.1:0-50104 GCA_004785975.1 Popillia japonica | reverse complement strand
ACATTTGTTACTTAATTATAAGTTAACAGATGCTATAAAAGCTGTTATAATTTTTTTCTCGTTTCTGATTTGCAACTAAAAATTGAAGTGACAGTAATTAATGCTAGTACTAACTAACAATAAGTATCTGAGTAAGAACTTGGCAAGTCATACAATAAAGTACTTGTTTTACTGATTATATTATGTTTAAGCATTTAGATTTACAGTTGCCATTAAATGCGTTCTTTGAATTAGATCTATTAACAACATACATATAAGTTTATAAAACCTCCTCTAGAAGCTACCTAGCTACCTAGCTAGGTACATATGAGACAATACCGCCCTATTTCTTCGCCCTTCTAAAAATCTTATTGTCTTGAAAGTTGAGTGGAAAACGAAAAATCTGTCACGGGGTATTAGCAACTAATTGTAAGACGTCTTTTCTGATAAACTTTGACGGGTCACTACACTTCTACCGATAGTATTCGATTTGCAGTATGTATACAAGTATATGTATATCGTGCATTGTTTGAGGATTGCTTGGGTACATTTCCGCTCGCATTAGATGTTTGATAGGAAAATCCTTCAGAGGAGGCCTAGCCTCCGAATTTATTAGTTATTTCTGAGATTACTTTGAACGGGAAAGTAGTCTTAATGGTGTGTTGCACATATTATAAAAACGAAACTATTTACTGTTATATGGTGTACGATCATGGTTCTCGAAATATGGAAATAAATAAAGTAGAAAACTATATCGATGTGTATTGTAAACTTATTTTTTCTTTAAGAGAGTTGTCTTGTAGCATGATCCTTGGATTAGTACTAAATGGCCTCAAAAATATACCTTAAATATGAGTGTGATTTCTCCTTACCACAATGCTTTCACTTTTATTTTTACTAAAACTGATTTTAAACTTAAATTTGACACAATTTATATACATATGTGTACTGGTGTGCGCTTCGCGCCCGGAGTGCCAGGGGGACTACCAGTTCTCTTATCATCATAGGGAACTGGGCTCGAGTAATATTCCGTTTAAAAGGCAATTGAATTCTCTGATTTTGGGAGAATCGGTAGCAGATACACTGCTGAAAATAATGGACGAGCACACCATGTATAATCTGAAGTCGTGAAAACATATCCATAAAATTTACGGATCATCAGGGTTTCCTATCGACGAATCTATCCAGCGAGTTTCGACTTTTACCGACTAAGGCCGCATTTTTACCGAGTGGCTCTGATAGGTGGAATATGCCGTAGCCATAGAGATTAAAGGGGGTGGGAGAAACCGGTCGTTCTTAGTGTCGTGTGAAGGTCCAGTATGTATTTCTATTCGCTGCATAACGACGGATCGATAGCGCTATTTAAGCGAGTTTGTGCGAGAAGTGATTGTGGTGATGCACATGGCGAATGCATCCATATCGCGCGTCAAGGAACGGTCATGGCGAGAATGGACTGAGGGAGGACGTACACCCCCTTCAGCGACAAGCGGAACAGCCCCGTAGACCACAGCACGCAAATACCGTGCCCTTCTGCTCAGCGCCGTAACGTCGTGTACAGCACGCGGCAGATACGATGGCGAGCGGTGGGAGTAAGTTCGCGCAGCATTAGAAATAGTGGGAAGCTGTTGTAATCGGTTTTATTAAATTTGCGAGAAATCATAGGCGGCGCAACGCCACGAACGTTTAGGTGGGCGTGCCTCTTTTTAAAGACGACTACCGCGCATCACCACTGCCCGCCAGATACGATATCTGACGATTGCTACATTGTACATTGTACATACGTCGTCCTCAATGTAACTTGTCGTTTGGTCAACCGGAAAGGAAGGCGCACTCACTGCGCGTACTGTATGGGGGCGTTTGGTAGAGGGTGCACTGTGAGCGCGCCGTGCGATGCAGCGGCCTCCGCTCACACCCGGACACCGCCGCACACGCTATTAGTGAGACAACGCAAGGCATCGCCGGGTTTAGTTTTCCGACGAATCAAGATTCGAATTGAGTAGGTGTTGGTACATATGGAGGACGTATACGTCTGCAGCGTGTACAGCAGACGATAACAGGGTGCCCATACGTAGATGAGGTGCTACGGCTCGTTGTACTTTCCTTCGTCCGGCAGCGCCCACGTCTGCTATAAATGCAGGACAACGCTCGGCCACACGTTGCCCGTGCAGTTCAGGTCTTTGTGAAAGAACACCGCATGCTTCCATTGCCGGCTCGACCTCCGGATCTGAATCCGATCTAACATGTCTGGAATGTAATGGGTCGGACACATCAACGTTACCCGGCTCCTCCGGCTAACCTTGAGCATCATAGAGGCGAATTGAGGCGGCATGGTTGACCATCACTACCGCTCTCATCCGACGACTTATTGACTCCATGCCTCGTTGTGTAGCGCTGATACACGACGATTATACAGGCTGTGCTCGTCAATTATTTCCAACAGTGTATTATATATCCTACAATAAGTGTAATAACATCAGCTGTAGTATTAGGTATAAGTCGTACCAGCGGCAAAATTCAATTAGTAGAAGAACTCGATGAACACGACTTTTATGGCGTTTTAGAGTTTTATAAAGTTATAAGTAACTGCGCAATTAATAATCTAAATCTACTTTTCAAGATTTGCTTTTCTGACAATTGCTCATTTTATTTAAATTGTTTAGCTAACCGTCATAATTGGTGCTGTTGGTCAGCATCCAATCCGTAGATATATCACAGTATACCCACTATCCACATAAATTGAACGTTTGGGCTGGATTTTTTTGGTGATAAATTTGTAGGACCTTTCTTCTAGGGCTGGTAATTTGAATGGAGAAATGTATTTGCAATTGTTGAATAAAATAGATCCGATGTTGACTAAGATTATCGAGAGCGATAATCGGTATAATGCAGACTAATTATTTTTTCAACTGGCGGAGCGACGAGATAGCGACCCTCCGGAAGAGATACCAGCAGCTCAGACGAATGATAACAAAAGTGAGACGACGAGATACGAACGTAGCGGAATCTAAAAATTTTAGGAACGCGAAGAGGGATATTAAGAACGCCATCTACAGGAGCACGAAGCTCAAATGGGAGGAACTGAGGCAGAATGTGAACAATAATCCGTGGGGATTAGGGTACAAAATCGTCATGCGCAAGCTCTCGACAAAGACCGCGAATCCAGTTTTGAACGAACTACATAGAATGCTCATCCAGGGCGAACTGAGAAAGTGGAATACGAGCTATTGAATGACATCCCACTATTTAGCGAAGATGAATTGTCTAGATAAAAAACTCCCTATAAAACAGAAAAGCGCCTGGACCAGTTGGAATACCTGTGGAAGCACGCGTTTGCAAGATTTGTATCTGCTAAGATACGCAGACGACGTAGCGGGCGTCATTCTGGTACGTGACGGGGCGGATGCCCAGCAAAGGCTCAACCAGGTAATGGAAAGAGTCATCAGATGAATGGTCGAACGTGGCCTGACTCTGGCAACGGAAAAGGCCGAGGACGTTCTACTGACCAGAAGAAGAATCCTCACAGAGATCGAGATGAGGGTAGATACGGAAATCATATCAACCAAAACTTCAGTGAACCTATACCTTTGTGCGGTACCACGAAGACAAAACTAACCGAAGCCATCATGAAATGATCGACGGATAAAGCTTTAAAATGGTAGAAAAGAACCCCCGGACAGAGACACATGAAGAAATTCATTAAAGAATACACGTCCAAAGTTACAGAAGACTTACTGAACAAAGATAGGAGTACTGCCAAATTGACTGTAGGGCCGCTAACAGGACACCGTAGACTCAACGAACGTATGAGTAACCTGGGTCTGACGGAAAATGATATGTGCAGATTCTGCTAGAGGGAATAAGAGACCTCGCAGCACATTTTAGAAAACATCGGAGATCCGTATCTATACACGGCTAGCTACATAAAGATAACCCTATCAAAGCTGGAAAGGCTCATTAAAAAACTAGAGCTAGACCGGGTCATCTAACTAAGAGAGATCCGCAATAGACCAATGGGTCGCAGTGGAAAGAGGCTGCACAGCCATCTAACCAATTATCTAATCCGATCTATGTTTTCAGGAATATATACATGTAAGTATAAATAAAACTTACAAATTAATAGCAGTTGCGATTTTGCTGCTTATAGATCCTCCTTTCACGTTATGCATTTTAAATATTTCAATTTTCCCAGAGTAATCACAACCAGTAGTCCATGATGATACTTATGCAATTATAAAACGAATCCGATTCGGAAATATACGCGATTTCATCCTCTGCTATGAGATGGCATCATATGTGCGTGCGGTACAATAACAATTTATACGGGTTTTTTGGAATGTACGAGTATATTAGTTTAGTAACTAGAAAGTAATAACTACTTAATATAATTACCAATCCGTAATCCAATGAACCTCCCAAATGTGTTGTACGAAGAGCTTTACAAACCTCACTTCTCTGTATAGAAAGCGGAAATGTTGCAAGTCTATTAGACCGACAAATTAAGAGAAGTTAAAATACTGTAAAAGTAGTTTCGGGCGGCTATTACCAGAAATTTAGGATCTCTGGATTAAAATATGCAATGATCCAAATGCATATTTCCACCATGGGATCGGGAGCGCCCTCACCCGGAACAACTCCTAATCAGGGGCATCTTGTCTCCGGCTATTAACTTATATAGCGGTATCAATTCCACTTTTGCAACTTACTGATCCCCTAGAGAGGCCGATGACTGAGTTTCTACGTTTCTTTCTTCTCTTTCTTGTACCTTGAGCAATTCTATTCTTCCTTTTCTTTAATTTCCTTTCCGGACGTAACGATCTAAATTTACTCTGTCCTAAATTAACATTTTTTTAGCACTCACTGTTTTCCACACGTCCCAGTGAGGGTGTGTTTTAATATCAACTACGGTATCGACGACAAAAAATGATTTTTAAATTAAAAAAGATACTTAAAAAAAATAATAACATGAAACAAATATGGGTTTCGTCGAAATTAGTAGGTGACATACTAGATACTACTTCGTTATTTATTATTAACATACTAAAACTCATGTCACTGCATTCCCATTTAACAGAAGTATAGCATGTTTAAGATTACAGTAGTACATAATATGAATATAATACTTATTTAAACTTAATACTGTAAAATCAAAATCTCCTTTTTTTCTAGCGGCATTTTCCTTCTAGCATTTTTTAACGTTGGTCATTTGTCAATTCGTAAATTTCAGTAGGTTAGTAATGATTTAAGTATTAATACATTTTCAAAAACATCACACCTACCTATAATACAATATTGCGAATTATAAGCAAAAGAGTTTGTTTAATAAAGAATGCAATAACTGCAATGCAGAAAGTTGACAAAAACCCCTTATAAAACTACTCCATCCACTTGACTGCTACTATACATGTAATTTCATGCTGAAATATGGCTCAACGTTAGAAATTATAACGTAAAAAAGTTCACACAATGAGAACATTGTGAGAAGCTAGAGCTACTTTCTTAAGAATGATTCCAGTTCGATCTTTCCTTTGATGATACCAAAATACATGCAGAGTCAGTCCCAGGGATTACTTTGCTTTACATGTTATATTTTAACTATAAACCTAGTATTCTACTTCCTAAAACTAATAAGTAGTAATGAGAATGTAAACCCTACTTTAATAAAAGCTAGAACTGACAAAACAGTCAAATACCTTAAACTTAATCTATTACATGCTATCCATTACATGAGTAACGATTTGAACTATTTTAAAAAAGTCAATTTTGTCGGGGAATGATAAATTCTCGAGCTTGCCTTGCATTGAAGAATCCCCCAATCACATTTATTTAAAATACCATTTTCCGGTCACTTTCCCACTCACTCCTTGTCCCCGAGAACTGTAATTTAAAAAGCTCCGGTTCCGTGTCATCCATGCCACGATACTGCGTCCCAGGGCATGTCCACAAGCTTTTAAGTATACAATTTAAAGCTACCCACAGTAGCAGCTTTAGTATTCGGTGGTACAAGTATTCCTTTTTTCCATCGTAACTGTGTCTGTAACCGAATTCTTTTCTTTTAATTTTTTTTCACCCTAGACACTTAGTTCATTAGACTCTTTCGTTTTACTTTAACGTTTTCGTTGTTAATTTTTCTATTTGATGTCAAATATCCGACCTCTACATTTTATATGCAGCATTAGTGTACAGAATTAAAAAGTCTGCTCTAATATTATTGATTTGTTTAGGGAAGTAAATATTTGTAGTTTCCGTGTAATTGCACTTCCCTAGTCGCAAATTGTAACAGAGTACATATGTAATTGTTTTTAACAAACAATGTTGGAATTAATTTCTCGGGAATGCACAATAGTTCTGGAGCACCTTGCACTAACCTGTATATAGGTAAAATATTTAATAGTTTTTACAATCGTGTTGAAAGCAACAGAAGAACGTATGTAACTGCAACGTCATGTTGGCGCGTGCAAGAGCTTGTTAGTTGAATCGACCAACCCGCGACCATTGTACCACCTAATTTAATAATGGTATTGCAGACTAAATACGGCCCATTCATGGATTTGTTGTATCATTGTGCTATTGTATAATTTGTCATGCGTCATGTATTTCTCTCCTCTGTAGCCGTTTTCTATGTTTCGTTTCTCTTTCTGGTATTGTTCGCCCGTGGTAACGATTCGGATAAAGCTAACGAATACAACCAAGCCGTTCTACGTATAGAATACAATTGAAGGTGCAATTCATCACGGTATTATTAGTGTATATATGTACAATGTAAACTTACACCATAATTTCGTTTAATTTATTTAACTTGCATATAAGCGGTAATTAAAAGTGCAAATAGTAACCATTTCTTCTATGAAAAATGTTCATCTTGTATTAGTTCGGCAACCATTACCAGAAATAACCATTTCAGTAGCATATGTATTAGATCTAATAACTATTTTTTACCCCCATGATCGACACAGCAACACTAATAGTCTCAGCTGGATACTCTTAAGATAAAATAGATTAGTTTACACCATATACTTAGGAATTGAATTCCAAATGAGATTATTTTTTACTATTAGTAATTCTAATACTCTTCTAATATTATCTTAACAACAAATGACGCTTCATACTTGCCCAGAATTCTCCTGCATCTTAACAGGCTGGACACCGATAACATGCGCAAAATACTAATGCAGATGTACTATAGAATGCAAATTCTAGAAAAATCATAGTACTTTAAGGATTTACCTTGAATAACTTTATTAGAGATTAATATTTTATTATTTTTCTAAGAAACCTAAATAGTAGTAATAAGTCGGTTACATTTTATTTAAATCATATGTAATACAATCACTTAAAACAATTCGTAAGGTTCCTCCATGATGCAGGTAAATTAAATTAATCACATACCGACCCAGAATACATAAGGATGTAAGACACATCTTCGACAAATTGTACCTAAAAACGGAATTTAGTAAGGGCGGTGAATATTTTAAAGCGAATTTTCCCTTCACAATAAGGCTATTAGTGTAATAGACCGGCGTTCTGGACCAGGTCCAGACTGGAAAAGACGGTATTCGCGACAAATTGGGGTGAGAGATCGGACCCTGGTCGTAAGACGTTTACCGGTACACCAGGAGTAATAAAACTTTATCTCGTGTGCTCTGTTATCCCGCCGGATTTTCTTTCAAATTTAATCTCCCCATCTGTGTAACGAAAATTTCCAACGTTGTCTGACCATCGGATAAATCCTTATGAACTTTCGCGCTTCTAATGCACTTTACTTTTATATATTAGCTCCGGCAATCTACGTTCTCGGAAACAGGTTCGTTACTGCTGGTATCAATAAAAAGGTTCTAGTCGGATGGGGATTGACCAGGGGTCACGGACAATAAACTGACATTACAGACGTCGTGTTCGGAAACACCCTTGCCTTTTTTAATAGTCATTCTTCTTCCTTGTGTTTACATTAACGTTGACACTCCTCCGTAATAGTTTTCAGCGAGTAAGGAATACACATTCTTCGTCGAAATCAGTTACATTTTCTAAGACTGCGAAACGAGAATTTACTTTTTTCTAACTGTTTACTGTCGTGGTATACTGTATGTCGAAGAATGTCTATTATGAGGATCTTGAAAACGGTAAGAGATACAGCGGTTGTTAAATGGGGAAAAAGTTAGGAGATCGAATCACAAATAATAGGCATCAATAGAAATTAAAAATTTTTAACTTTCGAAGATATTCGGAAAAAAACCGAAATTTTGTGAAATGGTTTTTACTTTCTCCGGTAGGTACTTATTCGGAGAAACATTTTAAAAATAATTGCACTTTATTAGGGCTATTTTTTCTGCTCTACAATATTACATTCTCTATTTAAAAATTCCACATTTCGTCTTCAAGTCACAATCATCAACTTAATTTTTTTATGTACGGACCTGATTTATAAAACGTAGATTTTTTAAACCTACATACAATGGTGTATTGCATGTGATAGTTTCATTACGTTTTGAATCCGTATCAGTATTAAAAAGAAAGTTGATGATGGTGACTGGAAGACGAAACGTTGGATTTTTAATTTAAGAATACTATCTTGTAGAACAGAAAAAGTAGCACGAATAAAGTGCAATTGTTTTAAAAATATTTCTTCAGATACGTATAGGTAACAACTTTCGAATACCTTCAAAAGCTGATAAAACTTTTTAATTTTTGTTGATGCATATGATTTGTCATTCGATCGCCCAACTTTTTTTTGTATTTAACAACCGCTGTATCTATTACCGCTTTCAAGGCCCCATGGTAGATATCCTTATCTTGGACACACTGCAGACACACATGCTAAAATAATAAACTTGGATGATAGATGATTTTAAGCTCCAGAGATAACATTAACTTTAGCTTTTTTAAATTAACAAATTATTTTTTAACAAATTGTTTGCTAATACGCAAGTTCTACGACTGATATTTGAAGTGGTGATAAAAATATTCAATAATGAATTACCTAATTATTAAAATATTAGCGCGCAAAAATATGCATGCAAATTTTGCATATTTAAAATTTCAGCCTAGTTTTGTATAGATTTTGAAATAGTTTGCAATCTTGGTAAATCAATAAACCGACAACTGCACGACAGCTAAATGGTGCTACAAAATAAATAGTTTGCATAGGTATGTGTAATGTTCCTAATTAAGGCATTTGTTTATTTTTTAAGTTTATCTTCAAACTGTAACTTAAATAATGGCGCGTCGAATTTAAAAATTTAATTACAAACAAACATTGTTTTATTGTATGTATGTACACCTTCCGTTAGAATTAATGTCGTCGTCTATAGCGCGGTGTTTATCAACACTGCTCACCGTTTGACCAAGTAAGTCTTCGGTCGGCATCGGTTTCTGTAGGTCGGAGATTTATTGTGGTAATTTAAAACACCGGGCAATTGTGTGGATCAGGTACGAGAATTGAAATTATATGTTGAAAATGTATACAAATACCGATATAAATATATAAAAGGTTATTATTATTAGGTTACTTTTATTTGCAGATATCATTTTAAAATACTGTTAATACCTACACAAAATTTAAATGCAACGGTGGAAAGCATCGTTTTTATTGCTTATTATATTATATATAAAGAACAATTAATAATAAACACGGACATTTTGTTAGAAAACTGCAGCTACACACTAAATTAGAAAGACTATTAAGGTTACGAAATTTATTACACTTACAATTAGACACTACCATGCAGATATGTATATGGATCATTATTCATCATTATTATTCGATTACATTAATTTTTTTAAATATTTTATAAATTAATAAATAATTTTTGTATTTCTTTAACTTTTATTTTATTGTTGTCTCCAAGTAAACATGTCCCTTTAAATAAATAATGTAATGAAACCAAATACTGCAATTATCTTCTTACCAACAACGATTTTATTACAATGGTAAATAGTTATTGGTAAACCTTTTTAAAACATTAATGTTATTAATAAACTATCCCAATAATGAATTTGTTTGAAGCTATATATAGTAAATTTGCAAAGTAACTCTATTTCTCTCTTCTCTCAACATTTTTAAATCAGGTTCCTTAATACACAAAATTTAACTATTTTGTTTCGTGAAGTTCTTCCTCCCAACGCGGGAGATTTAAAAATTCAAACCCAAATACATACCACAAAGGTATGATTTACTATAGTACTAAAGTAACACAAAATTTAATGGCAATATTAAACTTCATACGCATATCAACTTCATTTTTTAAAATATATAGTTTGCAATGCAAAGAAAGTTATTAATACAGCCTTATTTGTCATCTATACAATTACTTAATTACCTACTGTTAAGCGTAAATATGGCCTTGCTAATCACCTCCATGTGAGCAAGCGATTTAAAGCATATTTAAATTTCGGTATATACATTTTCAAGAAATAATTTCAATTCTCCTTCCTGATCCACACAATTGCCCCCGGTGTTTTAAATACTAATACCCCAATAAATCACATACCAACAGAAACCGATGCCGGCCGAGTTTTGATAAACACTGCGCTATAGACGACGACATTAATTCCGATGGAAAGTGTACCTTTCCCTACCCCTTCCAGGTCTTGTAATTTAGATTGTATGTAAAAGTTTTTGGATTTTATTTGAATTCTAGAACTAAACATGTATACTTACTGCATCAATTGATACATTTAACCAAACATGGATTATTCATTTAAATACACGTATTGTTCAAAATTTAATATTTCTACTACACCAGTTACTATATCATCAACCATTTAGCATAATAACCACGTTTAAAACCAATTGCAAGCATAGCTTGATTGACTATTGTTGTAGTACATACGTAGGAACCGCAAAATTTACTAGAAAATAGCCACACTTTATAATCAACGTATTTAAGTTCCCTGCTCTATACCACCGTCTCACGCGCTAGTGTTCGGGGACTGACTAATTGACATCTCAATTTAGCATCCGTCAAGTTAATAATCGTAATGATACGCTGTGATGAGTAGTATTGAATTCCGCATTTGGTGCAGTGTGGTCGGTTTTTTTCCACAGTCCTCTGCTACTTACCTGTCTTCCCAATGACTTGCCAAAGCATATTGGTAAGATTTTATTCTACAAGTTAACCAGTTAATTTATTTTTTAATTATATGTTATAATATCGAGTGATAAAAGATTTCAAACACAAGCATTCTGTAATGTTATATGTAGGTAGGTACTGTTAAGTTTACATAATTAGTTGCTCGGTATACACCCTAGAGTGAAAGAAGTATAAAGATATTATATTCCTTTTAACTAGTTTTCCGTGTTTATAGGGCAACTAGTGCAACATACATATACAAATGTACATAGCTTGGTGTCAGATTTACATATATTTTACATGTATTTAACCTTAGTTTAAATGACACACACGCGAACATACTTAGTGTCAACAATTTTGAGTACCTATAGGATGAAGTTTAATGTAGGCATAACTCTATGTATGTATGTCTGTATGTACATATGTATGTATACATAATGTACAGGATTATTCACGCTATACAGCATGGAATATTGTGGCAAAAACACGTCACTTTCAAACAGTTTCGCTTTTCGGATATGTACAGGTCTAGATACTTTTTAAAATTATTTTCATATTATACCGGATGTCCCAAAAGTATCTAAGCTGTGCTTTTTTTAAATAGGACCCCATAAATATTATGGCATTGTTTTTTGGATTGTTCATTCAAAATTATTGGCTGTTTTAATAGTGTTTTGTCGAAAATTTGCCCAGGAAAGCTCTTTCGATACGCTTCAGTAAGGACAAAACGGTCTATCAAGCTGAGGTAGCAGCAATTCGTCATTGCGTTAAGTAGAAAAATGGACCGAATTCTGTAAAAGCGTCGCTCTCTTCTCAGCAACACTTCAGCAAGCAACTCTCAAAGCGATTAATTCAACATACGGTACATAACAAGTCCACAGAATGGTGGGAAAGATCACTAGGACAAACACAAGCGAAAGAGTTCCTAAAAGAGCAAAAGCCTGAATTTGCTAAAGACCTGCTGGGTAAAGATAGGAAAACCATCAAATTGAGAGTAGGTCTGTTGATAGGTCACTGTAGACTAATAGGCATATGTACAACATAGGCCTAGCGGAAGATGACACCTACAGATTCTGCAAAGAGGAAAAAGAAACCCCAGTCCATGTGCTGTGCCATTGCGATGGCCTGGCAAGGACAAGGTTTCTAATGTTGGGCACAGAGAATCCCACAGCGCACAGCTACACAAAGGAGCCGCTCTCAAAGACGCTAAGCATCATAAAGAGAGCAAAGTTAGAGGGCGCCTTCTAAGTTCAACAGGGATCACAATAGACCTGGAAGATCGCGGTGAAAGAGGACCGTGGTGCCACCCGTCCCCAAATCTAATCTATGTCGAAATTTACAGTGAAGTGTAACACTTAGGTATTTATATGTTACATCCCAATAATAAACTTGCCATCTTATAGGTACAGGCTATTCAAAAATTTAAACTAATCAGGTAAGAAGTTCAAGCGGTTCTAACTCTCTTAATTTAAATAGGACACCGTGTTTTTAACTTACCAAGTAAAGTATGTACTTGTGGTACTACGTGGTCCGTTAATGTTCGGGGCGAAATACTGGCCACATATTTAATTGCACCCTATTTCTTTCGAGAAACTTTAAATAGTGTGATATTTCTAGATTTTCAGAACAATCCTGGGGCATCAATTAAATGGAGCTCCGCCTCAATATCATCGCGAGATTCGGTTATTTTTAAATGTCAACTTTACTTCTTATTGTTAGTATATCTTAAGTATTTCAAATATTAATATAAGATTAGATTTTGAGAAAATTCAAATTATTTAAGATACCTTAATGTTTAGGTATCTTAAACCTTATTAATATAGATTATTTTGATCAGAGAATCCAAAATTGCAATAATATTCAGGAGGTATCATTTGAAAACAAAGCAATTTTTATACGCTGAGATCCGCTGCGCAATATGAAAATTATTTCAAAACGTAACCATCATAGACCTGCGTATATCCCAGAAATGAAACTTTTTGAAAGTCACGTACTTTCGCCACAACATTCCGATACATGCGACTTACACACATTGTTGGATTCGCTGTAACAAAGTCAACTAGGAATAAAGATTTACGGGAACAATTTTTGTTGCAACCTCAGTTCGTATTTCCTTAGCTCTTCTACTATCAACGTGTTTTAAAACTTACTATTACAAACTACATTAAAAACACATTATTGATTACATACTACTCCTAAAGCAATGTTCAATATAGCAATACTTTTATTTATATTTAAAAGTAAAGTAAACACAAAAAAGCGGAAATAAAATATTTCATATGTATATGCGACTATTAGGTAATTAAAAAATGGAATAAATAAATCGACCATGTATCAATTTTCTATATCTTTCTCCAGACCTCAATGGGTGAGTGTTGGTACTGTTATTGTCATTTTTACATTTGTCTACGATTACTGCTATCATTATATAGAGTGATCAACGCAACACACCTTTCAGTGACAACATTTTACAGTGAGCTAGGCATTTTACTATCCTACATTGGCCACCTCGTCGCTTCTTGATATTGCTGATATACCGCCGTTTGTGTTATTTCTGTGTGTAGTGTTATATGCGTACATTTTAAGTCCTCAATAATTTTGTTGTTTTACTGAAATTGTATATGTATTTCAATACAGCTATGCATAATAAAAAAAATATTTGAATTAGAATTAAAAATCTTAGTCTTATATATCGTAAATGTGTTTGATAACGCCTTCCCCAATAATGTGTTTCAAAGACAATGGAATAGGCTAGATCAAAGGTTGAAACGTGAATCTGAGTCGTAACAGAAAATGTATTTATTGGAATGGAAAGGTATCCGTATTTCAACACCTTTATCCGCGAAATTTTGGAAAAAGCAGGAATTACTGTTAATAATACGTTAATTAATGATGACATTAGATACAAGCTTCTATTCAGATGAATCTTCGTTTCATCGGGCTATGTGGATAGTCAAAGCGATGGTGTATATCAGCCGAAAATATCCCACGTTTATCGAGAAATATCACTACGTCTAATTAAGGTTAGTGCTTCAATAGCTATATCACGACGACGTATGGTAGGGCCAGTATTCTTTTATGATACTACTAATTCGCAAGATACTGAGAACAAATCTTACAACCTTTTATTAATCAATGAGATGATAAAGAATTGCAACATGGTTATTTTGAACAAGATGATGCAACTCCCCCTACAGCGGAAGCTAATTTGAACACATACACACATAAAAATTTTACGGAGTTAAATTAAACGGGGTTGTAGCTTTTCTGAAAAGAGTGAAATCTCACTAACAATTTGTTAAATTAACATTAAAAGGAAACATTACAACACTTTTCGGAAATGTTTCTAATTACACCCCATGTAGTTAGAAATTGCCAACGCCAAAAAATAGATATTTAATATCCTTCGACGGTGTTACTCGTTGTTTAACATCAGGCACGGATAATATCAACACCAAACGGAAAAAAATATGCTAACTTTCGTTGTTGATAAATAGTTTAGCAACTGAAGGGTGTTAACGCAACACCAAAATGTGAAACTTAATTCCTTAAAGCTGTTAAAAGTAATGTTTCAGTGAGGTCGGGTGGAATCGCTGCTAGCGCAAGCGCGTTGTATTTGCCTGCAGCAATCAGTATGGAAGTTACATACATGGGTGATGTAGTAGATAATGAAAAATACATTATTTATGAGAGTGAGGTACCAAAACTTGAAAAAGTGGATAAAGATAACAGTCGGAAACCTACTCCTCTATTAAGAAAACAGGTACATAAGTGTTCTCTAACTCTCATGATGTAATGAAATTTTCTGCATATACGTATGCCTTTGTAATTCATAATGGCCATATTTCATTGGCTTAGTTTACTAAACTAGATCGAGTAATGTTGAACAATCACTGCCAGAGGACGAGGGGTATTGAGAGAACTTTTATAGACGAGACGACATAAAAATTAATTAATTTTTATCATGTAAGTTTCCACCGTCCTAAATATGTTTCCTTCTTTCAACCAGGTATTTATTGCAGATAAGTTTCCCATGAGAAGATGGCGTAGAGAATAAAAAAACCAACCAACCATTGCTCTTATAAGTGGGTTCTTCAAAAATCGTTATTATCGTTTTAGATAATATTTTGTTACATACTGATGCGAATAATGCATTAGACTTTAGACTCTTTTAACGTCCTATTTCAAATTCCGTTTGTTTTTAGAACAAAGCTCGAAGAAATCATGCTGGAAGTTTATACAAATTCAAACATACGGACTTGTAACCACCGAATTTTCGACATTAACACCGAGGGATTGAGAAATTAGTAGCAAGATAAAGAAATGTGAAGAACTTACAAATACTTAATAATTATGAATTGTGTTGTGACGTTCATAGAGGTGAGTTTTTTATCTTTTTATTATTTTTCTATTTAAAATATTATTTTGTTTATCAATTTTTTTACATTACATAAATTAGTGAGCGTCACTCCATAAAACAGTAGTAGGAAGAAATCAGTAGTGAAATTTAGCTAACACTGTAAAGGTGTTCACGCAGCACCGCAACTGAGTTCATTCATCTGCGACACGGAGTTCACGTTACACTTAACGGAGTGCTTGTAACTCCATAAAGGAATTTATCCAACTCTGTAACAGAGTCTGGCTAACACAAAATACTGGTATCTTAACTCTGCAATGGGGTAAAAGCAACTCGAAAATTAGATAATTTCAACTCCATTGGAATATGAACCAACTTCGCAAGGGAAACTTTAACTACGCAAAAGTGTAATTTAACTCCGAATCTCGGATATTAGTACTAAATTATACAACTCCGTTGCGTTTAACTACTTGTCCATTTTGTCGCGAGGGAACTACCAGACGGAGAGAAATCGGGGTAAAATCCAACACCGTATTTTTATGTGCGTACAAGAATTTTATGGTCGACTTATTAGTAGAGATCGCTGGTCAGCACATTCACCAGATCTAACTCCGTTGAATTTTTTTCTGTTTGGTCAGTTGAAAAATAAGGCGTTTGCTAACGTTTTACATGCCGTAGACGATTTAGAAAATTCTGTTACGCAAGAAGTAAATAATACTTTCCCCGACATTTTACGAAGTGTTTTTAACATGAAGCGAGGAGTTAATTTATGCTTAGCACACAATGGTAGACGTATCGAACCGCGGTTATTCTAGTAAATATTAGAATTGTTCACTCTATGTTAATGTGTTCTGTATTCTTAAATCATCAATATGATATCTGTTTCGTTTATGACTTTGTATAGTTTCTTATTAGGTGTAATATTTTGCACAACAATGAGAGTTAGAGCCTAATTCGATGATCTAAACAGCTATAATAATATATAGAAAATATTAACATATTAACATCATATATAAACATATAACAATAAATAACATCAAAATGACAGTAGTGTATAAAGCAAGCACGCGTCTTGCCAATTCCTCAGTGTTCCTAACTTAAATTTTCCGATCAGCTGACAGCGTCTTGAGTTGATCGCATTGTATTTAATAAGTATCTATTCAATTCAATCAGTCCAATTAGCTTTCTGTTGTATATATACTATGCTAAACTTCAGAATTAAATTCTGTAAGCATATTCTGCGCCATTTTCCTCTTGCTTTGCATAATCTTCATAGTCGTAATCACTATTAGGTACATTGCAGTTCCATACAACTAACAATCTATAGGATCCAATTCCGTGAGGATCATCGATATTTAATATTGCATTTTTCTTATACTTACAAAACACACCCACCTTATATTAAAATTGTAACAGCTCTGTCGTTAAAAGCATTATAGCCGATTTGAGGATGAACTAACAATTTATATGTATGTACCTATACTAGAAACAACAACTAGAGTTACATTTAGAACTATTACTAGAACAACAGCAACATATAAAAGGAAACACGAGATTTTCCTCTTTTGTGACCTTAGTTTTCTCTACTTACCTAGACAAACACAGAGATACAAAATTATTGAAACAACAAACTACAGCTACATCACTCAGCTAACTAGTTTGGCATAACCAATTCTTAGACGTAAAATACTTGTCCTTTTGAACGAACTCGATTGGCAGGGTTTATTATGGTGTAAATACTTTGCTATATTGCAAGTGGTAAACTTGTTGTATGGATAGCAACATCATTCGCTATTACAGTAATTAAAAACTCAATGCTTATTGCCCATTTTACTGATGTAGAACAAAAAACAAGACTTTCAACTATAGAGGCGGATCGACGTTGGTTTACCGTTTAATTTGCATCGAAAGCAACCATCTCTGAAAGACATGCACACATACGGCACCAGTGCGTCACTACCAATTACAGATCGACGTCAGTTAGTCCTACAGTATTGAAAGCGAGTTAAGAGTGTGTCCGCGGAGATAAAATAATGCAAAACTGAGATTATCCGAACGTGCGGTGAATTCTAATCACGAGCTTGATTGATCGAGTCATCGCTCCCAACTAGAGGTGTCTCTACCCGTACATATACACTTAACACACTGCCGCAGAAGGGGTGTACGCGAATCTATAACCCACTCTTTGTCCGTTGTGTCACTCGCTCTCCTGTTAGCAAACAACGACTAGGGGGAAAAGAGAACCAGATTAAAATAGTTTGGGAAGTTGAAAATGAAGCTGTTGGCGCGCTAAAAGTTATCACCAAACTCAAAGCAAATTTTGTGAAGTTGAATGTTGAGTTATGTAATTAACCTCATCTACGTTCGGGATCTCAGAAACACAAAACTGCAGGAATATTTCATGTTAAAATTGCAATTAGTTTC
Source organism: Popillia japonica (assembly GCA_004785975.1). Taxonomy (NCBI): domain Eukaryota; kingdom Metazoa; phylum Arthropoda; class Insecta; order Coleoptera; family Scarabaeidae; genus Popillia; species Popillia japonica. The sequence continues at coordinate 32,278 of SMLS01070540.1, read as the reverse complement.
CAACTTTTTTCTTACAATTATTGCAGTAAGTTATTGACTTTAAGTCAAAATGCATAGCTTCATAAATGTGATCGAAGTCAGACTTTATTCATGTGCGTATACCTCTATGTCTGCGGTATTATCTACTTACCCTTAACATTCGTTGAACTTGTGTTTTCTATTTTAAAATATTTAATTTTTTAAGAAGACAGACTTTCTATCTAGAGACACAGTATGTAGGTTTTATTAAAAGTTTGGATTTTATATTTCACCTTTCTCCAAAAACACCTATTGACAATGTAAATTATAATTCGTGCTAGTTAATCAACAATAGTAAGTTACTTGCATAGCTAATGTTAATATACTATAACGCAACACTGTAGATAGCAAATCTACTTTGTTTATCTAACCTTTTTTTTATTTTAATATAAGATCCAAGATTGAAAATCAATACATTTACAAACAGATTAAATCGCAGATGTAAGGGTTATAAATCTTGTTTTTAAGAACAGATATTTTAACATTCTGTGTATTTAACAAATAATATTGAAATAGAATGCAAACGATAAAATACAAGGTTATCATAAAGTAAGCGATGTAACTAATTGCTTAAGGAATGGGATTTTACTATATCTATGCGTAACACCGTTGGAATAGCAAGATTTCGCACGAGATTAAGTTTGATAGCAGCGCCCTGTCAATGAAAGCCTACAGTAATTTCATACAAAAATTTGATAGAACAGAGGCTGTAACAGACTTACCAAAATCAGGAAGACCAAGAATTAGTGATGTCCAAGTAACAGAAGTTCTTCATGAAAATCAGGACACAGCTAGAGGTACATCATCCACTATCAATCAGCCGTTCAAATGCAATATCCAAGCGATTGCAAGTGCAGTATGCCACAGTTTGGAAAATTTTTCGCAAGATTCTAAAAATATATCCATATAAACTGAAAATGCTGTTTGAAGAGGCAGATTTGGCTACTAGGTACGATTTTTCCTTGGGAGCAATGGCTCAGATGGAAATTAAACCCGATTGGTTATTCCATATTTTATGGACAGATGAGGCACATTTTACTTTCAATCGTGGAGTTAATAGTCAAATCTGTAGAATCTGGTCTCCAGAAAATCGACAAGAAATTGTTCAAGGTCTTCATGTCAAGAAAGTCATTATTTGGTGCTGCTTTACGGTTAATTCTATCGTGGGTCCATATTGCTACGAGGAAATCCGGAAGTGAGAAGCTCTGTACATCTGTAACTGTAAATGCTGAACGATACTTGCAAATGTTAAGAGATTGTGTAATTTTACAGCTGTAAAACGAGCACCACGGAATTGAAGACACGGTTTTTATGCAGGCTGGAACACCCTCGCACATTTTCCGATCAGTCTAAGAATTATTAACCAACACTCTTCAAGGGTATTTCAAACTTATCATCGTAGTAATGGTTTTTCTAATGTATAATATGATCGGTTGTTACGAACACTTCTCTTGTTGCTGATGAAAAGAAAACAAGTTAGTATAATTCTTATTCAATTTCTGAAAATAGTCAGTTTATCTTAAACATATTATCTACGATATTGAATTATGATTTGAGTTACCTCTTATAGAACGTACAATCCTTTTGATTATTACTTACATTGACCAATAAATATCTGTATTTTGGCCATTTCTTCGGGGTGAATTATCATTTGAGAGATCTGGATTTCATGCATGACGATCTGTTGGATAATATTCAATATTGGAGCGATTAAACCATTTGAAAGATTACATTACGGACCACCATCTATTTTGGCTTACATACCCAAGAAACCATAACAACTTTGGATATGTCAAAGGTACTACTGCTTAGTCAATCTAAAAATATGCATGGAATGTTCCATTTCATACTATAGTACCAAACCTATTAAAATTAAATTGAAAATATCAGAACTATAGCTTCAGACGTTTCTTGTGTGACTTCTGGTATATTCCTACCTAGCATTTTCTGTTCATTACAAAATTTCACTACTAAAGATATACATGAGCTATGCAGTGAAGTTGTGTAACACTCATATTGTAGGTGTCAATGGGTCGGACCGTAATTTCTTGTCATAATAAAAGGTCAACTGCAGGCATTGTTCTAAAACCTATTGTAGACACTACAGGTTACTTTTTCATGTCTATGTATGCGAATCTTATAGACAAACAAGACGAAAGAAAATATTACTAAAAATTTTACATTTGCTATCAAGACTATTTCTTTCTTTTTTGTAGATTATTTTTTAGCTTATATTTCGTCTTTAGTTTACATAGTACTACTCATTACGATTACCGTATTAACTTTTTCTAGACGCTGTATTGTTAGGTGTCGTATTTGGCATGGTGAATTGATTTCAATGCATCCGTTTATATTTCGTAGCATATCAGATCTAAAAACCTATTTCCGTTATCTAAAGCCAAAATCACAAAAAAATACACTTCTGATCGTAACAATAAAGCCGAGATATGTCAGGTGGCAGCGGATGATCCAATCAGCGCACTTGTGTTCACCCAATCTCACCTTACTGCGTTCAACTCTGATATAAATCTACGGACCAGTAAGGTCTGACTGTCTCGGTAATAGGAAAGCTCTGCACCGAAATGCATTTCTATCTACTGCAGATATGACGCGTTCACATTAACCCCTGTCAATCCTGTAGCGAAGGTAGTATTGCTGGCGACGAGGGATCTACGCTGCAGCTAAAATATTGTTTCCATATCAAGAGAAGAGATTTCCGGAGATAATTTTAATCAACTCGTTCACAATACCGATTTTACTTCTAAAAGAATAGTGTTACTTTAGGAAAACTACAAAAAATACAATTTATATATTACCACGCTCTACTTACAAAATTGTTAAAACTAGAAACAACTATTAAACAAACAAAAATAATTAAACGTATATTGCATATGCTTCAGGTTTCATCGTAATACTGAAAGAACTATTTTATCAACAAAAATATACTTTCAACAATCTTTTCTTATACATAACATATAAACTCGCGCTTAAGCATTGAGGTGGCACTGAGGGCTATTTAGTACAAATACCTAATAGATGCAAAACAACCTCTAAAAGTTAAAAAGTACTTTGCAAGGTGTAAATTTAGTCAACATTTTCTTATGCATAAAAATTATAAAAACTTATTTATGTTCAATCAAGAAAAGAAACTTAATTTAATAGTAATTCAAGAATAATTTAACTTATGGGATAATTTCCTTATTTGTTACGACTAATTTTGAATCCCCTAAACTTGTTTCCGTTGTTCCCTTTTCTGTGCTTTTTCTTGATTTTCTTATCATTGACAAATTAATGAGTGGACTATGAAACAACACAAATCAAATTTGAACTATATTCCTGGACAATGTCACTGCAAGCGGATGATGGAACTACCGTCAAATCGATTAAGAACTGACGTATTTGCACTAAACAGGATTCAGCTGAGGGCAGTAACGTGTCTATTAACAGGACACAGCTGTATAAGTTAGTAGTAAGATAGTAAAATTATTTTATAGGATTAAAGCATTTGAATGTAGATAGAATTTCCGTGCATTTCCTTCCACTTGCTAGGACTTACATACTTTCCACTGTTTTCTATTTTCAGTACTTTCTCTATTTGCTACGACTAATTCTGAATGCCTTAACCTTGTTTCCGGTATTTTCTTTTTTACACTTTCTTTCTTCTTGATTTTCTTATTTTCCTCTTTATTCTAACGAGAAACGTGGTATTTCTTAGTTGATGTACAGAGCTTTCAGTTAGAATCAAAACCCACGTGATCTCTGACATAAGATAACGTAAATAATATGTTGATAAAATAAATAATATCCCTAAGCTGTCTAACCGATCTAATCTAAAAGTTGCAAAGTTGATATTTCACAGTTTTTATACGCATATACCGTGTATGCTTGGTAAGTTTATAACACATTAATAATTGTTGTTTCAGATTATTATAATGGTGTTTACATTGGAGCATTATTCTTAAGGCACATTACAGAAGTGGTACACGAGATGATAATGGGAATTGGAATTATTTCCTACAAAGTTGTATTGAGCGATTCACTAAGGCGTTCCCAGATTTTCAAATTGATTACGATGCACTGAAACACCGTAGGCATATTATAATTTATCGTTTTGAAGATAGACATTACTTTTGAGAAAATAAACCTTCTGGCAGTCCTACAAAATTAACCGAAGATGTTACACAATTTAGAAGAACTTCAAGCAGCTATACGAGAAGAAATAAATAATATCATCATAGAACAACTGCAAAATGTAGTTGAAAATTTAAAACGCAGAGTAAATATGTGTTTAGATAACAACGGAAACCACTTTCAACATTTATTATAACTATTTTTCTGTTAATTAATTTACAATATAAACCTAACCTGTAAAATTTTAATTGTCAATATATGTAAATAAAAATCGCTGGGGACATTTTATTGCTAAATATGTATTACATATGTCAAATGGGTTCCATGTCAGAGGTCACGTGGGTTATGGTATTAAATGAAAGCACTAATGTAATACAATGTAATACAATACATATCAGGAATAATGTGTAATACACTTTTCAATGAGCGGACGCCTGTTAGATCTAAATATGAGTAAGAGTTGTATATTCTGAATTTAATTTACATAAACCACAGACACATTGTAACATTATGACTTACCAATTTGCAAATAATTTTGAAATTGCTGTTGGATTTGCAGCCTTGAAAACAAGTTAATGAATAGATAGCATTAATTAAATATTAAAATGTCATGTGGTATTCGAATATAGTTCCAAACAAATTAGAGATTTTGGAGAATTTTGCTTTTTTCAGTTCTTTTACATTCTGACAGAGCGGGCGCAACGAGTTAAAATACTCAAAAAAGTTTTACAAATGCACCAATTTTTATTTCCGTTAACATGAAATGGCCGCTCTCTAGTAATGTGTGTCATTCGTGTGATTGCATGACACCAATCTTGTAGTCTCAATGCAAGTGAGGATAGCGAAAAAGTACCTACTGCTGGAATAATATAGAGTTTACGTTTAAGCCATACGCAAAGTAGTTACTATCGAGCATTGCAAAATAACAGCAGCTTGCTGTCTAGTTTTAGAATGGTTCAATATTTACATCTACTAGAATTTAACGCTTAATTTAACGTTGGTGCGGCAATACAATGTCCCGTATTAATCGGATTGCTTCGTGCAGTTATCACCCTTACATTGACTACGGTGAGACCAGGACGTCTGTTTGAATCCCGGGGGCATTATTTCACACTAACCAAGAGACGCTGATCGGATCTATTTTGCCTCTCCTGACAGCCCTTACTTTAAATATCGAGTCACCCTTAATAAACCGCACTCCCACTGGTTTTCTGTTAGAAGGGATATATGTGCTAGCATACACATGTGCGTATGAAAGAAACCTACCCGCTTGCTGTTTAATGCTAGTATTATTCAGAAGGAAAAAACTAAATATGTACATATACGTAAACAATATACATAAACATAGTACTCCGAAAACGCAAAAAATTACAAGTTACTGATAAATCTAGAATGTGCTAAAACAAGCTAATTAAATCCATAAATTGCATTTCATTTCAACATGTTTCACATGTACATACGTATATACGTATCATTTCAATTCTTTATTATGAAATTGTAAACAGAAGAGTGGAAATTGAAGGCATCTTGTGTAATTTGGCCGAAGGCACCATTGGTGTTATTTGAAACATTGACTTTTCAACAATCATACATACAGCAATACCTGCACATTTGGATAGACGTCAAGAATTGTAGAAAACCCAATAATTACAGTTTATTTTAAGGCGGCTACACACGTTACGATAAATCGTGGCGATTTGAAACTGTACAGTTAAATCGAATGCAGGGGGTGCCACCACACGATACAGATACCTATGTCGATTTTAAGTTTCGTTGTATGCATGTGCAGTAGAAGCATGTCGCTCAGTTTTGGGGTTAGTTAGTCACGTTGTGTGGAGTAAAGATTGGAAGAATTATTCACACATAAATTTAATAAATGAGTTATGGTTCGCACTCAAAGATTGGCATAATTATTTAAGGATGGACGAGGAAACATATTTAAAGCTTTTGGTTAGTCCTCTTATAAAAAAAACAGGACAATGTGATGAGACAATCTATAACTCCTCATGAGAGGTTATCCACAACATTGCCGGCTGTGTAGCGCAGTGCCTAGCGCGCTCGCTTCACAGTCTGGTGGTATCGGGTTCGGATCCCGGTGCGCTCTTTCTGAATTTGGTTTTCTGTAGTTTCCCAAATTCCAGGGTAAATGCGGAAAGATAACATCTTAAGCCGGTCTACAGCCGCAGGCGTAATAATAAATCATGGCCAGCCGATGCCCCCTGTAATTGGCGCAAGCTGTTGGGGGATGCTAAGGCATGGATTATTATTGAGATATTTAGCAACGGCCCGGTCTCACGAGGATATGAAATACTCTACAATAATATAACCATAAACTCTCAGTTATACTATCCCTGAGACCTGCGACTGACTGAGTTGCCGATTGCACTACACACATTACGATAAACTGTGCAAATGCAATCGACGCAGATTTATTGAATAGAAAAATGAACTTGCAACGATAGACTGTGCAAACCTAAATATCTACAACGATTTATCAACTACACGTTCGATAAATCTGTACAGTTCTGTTTGCACAGATAAATCGTTACGATTTATCGCTACGTCTGTAGCCGCCTTTACTTTTATATATTAATGTATGTTAAGGTATGTATACAGTGTAATACTATATCATCAGCAAGCCTTCAATAATTGATTTCCTTTTCTATGTCCTGTGGAATGGAAATACATTTTAATATCACGCTCGTCCTCTGGCTTTCAGCTCAGCAGGTGGAAATACGTATTTTCTCAAAATGACCAAAATCCCACATTGTCTGCCACTTATTGGGAAATGTTGCACAGTTATGAGATAGTAAAGACATTTGATACAATAAAATTTGAACCAAATTTCTAGTATGATTCTAGACATCACAATTCGTTGTTATGACACCAAGATCTCGATTTATGCAAGTATCATAATTTAACCCCACGATCGTTTTCTATCCAATTTTACTTTCACGTTGGATCTGTTAGGGCTGTCGTAAAGAGGATTAAATATGATCTCGCTTGGTTCATGTAGATTCCTACATGGGAATGTATAATTTACTCTCTATTTCGGTTTTATTTACTTGTTTTTTCGTTTTACTCGCAGAGTCCTTAAGCTGCCAAAGAAAAATACGTACGTAATATTGCATTTTGTAAATTGTAGCGAATGTTTTTTGGCGTGTCAATTTCTTTAATAATATTGAATTTTGTTTAAAACCCTCCGGCGGACGCGCTTGCGGCAAAATGCGGCATTTTTTAAATTTTTAGTTGTAAGTGCTGTACATTAAAACTGACACCGCCGTCCTTCCAGGTATTCCAACTCCATAATATGTTTATGGTGTGTTCTTTTTACGAATTTAGTATGTGTTCATGCTTAACATTTTTGGGAACCATGAAAAAGAATGAAAGAGAAATACCAGTCGAATTTTTACCCAAAAAATCCAGACCTGTCAACTTTTATATTTTTGGGTTCCAAGAAAATTTTTATTTTACTTCTTCCGTTCCAAAAACAAGGCAGCTATATTTCTTTCAACAATGCACAATACGTCAGATGTGGATGAAGATTCAAAGGAGTCGTTGGTAAACTTGGACCACCAACTCTACCCCTCTACTGTTGATACAGTGTTTCATATAGTATATCCAGAATTACAAGAAGATGAGATCTCACTGTATTTTTTAGATATATCGATAAAGCGGGAATAAATGCCCATATTACATATATTTAAATTTAACAATTTGGACACCAAAGATAATAGACGTGTGTTTTTGAAAAAACTGTCCTTTGAACTAATGGAAATCACTTGAAAGAGAGGTCTGTAATACAATCGCTGCCTAAGGGGATTTATTTCTTTTTGTCAAAATATAGAAATGAAGAAGGGTCTGAAAGAGATGAAGTACTGAAAGCTGGTATTTGTTCGTTTGTGGCACTCACAAAAACAATAAAACCAAACAAATGTCTAGTAAGAGTGTAGGAAAATATTTGTAAAAACCATAGTTCTATGCATAGTACATGCGAAAATTGTAAAGAAGAGGAAATTGAGATACAATAAAATGCTAATGTGAATATTTGTTCAATAAGAGGTTCTTCGAGTTTTGTTTATGCAAGAAGTTTTTTTTTATGTTTTCTTTTTATTTCGGTAACATTTTATAATACTACTTGTAGAATTACATTTATTTCTGGTTATATGTTTTAGTTTTATTTGTTAAATATATTTTAAAGTGTTAAATGGCGTTTTTTGTAAGAAAAAACATTTGCGGTGTAATAGCCGCAGCGCGCCTGTTCATGGCATTATAGAAGGCACGCCCGTCAGAGGGTTAAATAAAAGTGCATGGTGTTTTTTATATTTTGCATGCATCAACATTATATATAAAATTATAATTAGTTATATTCCATAACATTTGTGTGTACATTTGAAAAGTTCATCTAGTTTGTGTTGACATTTTGATAGAAAAAGACGTAGATATTTGAGTTATATTATGTACAATGAAAACAGTACATAACCATAAATTCAAATAACTTTTGACTAGTGTCACTTGCCAATCACAATTAGCAATTAAATTCTTACGTCGATTTTAGTTTTATATCGCTGAACTAAGATACGGCAAGCTGTTTTTGTCAATACAATTGTACACTAGAATATAGCGTACACAGGTTAGGAATCGACCGCTCGCAGGAGTTCACATGGTATATTCGCAAATAGAATTGTAATCAATAAGCGGCCTGCTTTATGCAAATTTTCACATATAAATTTAAAAACACTATCGCGATTGAAGTTTCTATGTAAAACAGGTACCATGTTTACTAATGTTTAAGTATCTACACTTTTGTTTTAATTGTACATACATGAAAGTAGAAATTGAATGAAATTAAGCTCAATTTGCCAATAACTATATCTTTTATCTAAGATACCACTTTTATGTCTATAATACTTGAACAGTAGTGTTTGCCTTACGTGCAGGACTAAGCGATAATACATTACCTATCGCCAAATATGAGTACATAAATGCCAACCATGTAGAGTGCCACAATTGATTTAAATATGGAACAAACTATGTAATAAAAAACAAGGCAAAAAAGATCTGAATAATGTATGTACATATCAAATTAACTCTATTTTCCTGATATATCATACCTAGTATACATACAATAAATGCCAGGAGGGTGTTGGGTACAAAAAAATTTGCTTTTTTATTACTGATTTCTTCATGTGCAATATAATATAAACGTATTTCTAGTATATTACAAGGACTAAAAGAAAAGTGTAAAACGAAAAATAATGACTCTAGGATGACTTACGAGTTAAAAAGGTCAACATCTTATGTCAATCCCAGAGCCATTAACTATGGTCGGATGGAAGTAAGATTTTAAGTATTGATGTATAAGATATACTTCTACGTCTTGATGAAGCTATTTAATCAAAAAATAACTTATTTATGTAAATAAAGCCTTTTGAAAAGTGCGGTTACATTAATGTCACTTTCAGTGCTGCTTTCAAAACATTTTATTTCCATAAATAATTTCTTTTTTAATTAAATAGCTTCATCAAGACGTAAAAGTATATCTTATACATGAATGTTTAAAATCTGACTTCCATCGGACCATTGTCAATGGCTCTGGGATTGACACAAGATGTTGACTTTTTTAACTCGTAAATCATCTCATAGTCATTATTTTTCGTTTTACATTTCTCTTTTATTCCTTGAAACATACTAGAAACATGTTTACATTCTATTGCACATGAAAGCATCAGTAATAAAGAAGTCATTTTTTTTGTACCCAACACCCTTAAATCGTTCAGCAGCAGACATAATATAGGCAATATATCTGATGGTTGAGATTACTTGATATGCAAATATTAATATAAACTAAATCATTACAAGTGAATACCAATACGAAGGAACATAAAATATGTATTTTTATTAAAATTATTTTATTATCTAGATAGTTTTTCCACTTGTTAGGTCAATGATAACACTTGCAATTCGGTGTTTTGAAGATATTTCTTACCAGGTGGCCTCTTTAATCACTTGCAGAATGAGCAATCGTGTTATTAAACTAATTGTAAGTCTATTTTCCACATAAACTCGATGAATTGAATCGAAAGTTAGACATAAAATCACAAGAATACCTATATATTAATAAACCTGCCTTGTTCAATATTACATTGAATGGCCTGTAATTGATTATTACAGTTCAATTACTATAATTAATTAAATGCCAAGCACAAAATAGCAGATATAGTCAAAAGTCAGTTTGACTGTTGTAGCGATACGACAAAATCATACAACGCAGAAGTCTGCGACCCGTGTTCCCAAATCAGCATCACTAACGAAAGTCTGGCGCATAAAATAAATATAAATGCTCTCAAAGAGCCCGCTATCGAGTAAGGGCTCGATGAGAGACGGAGTAACGATTACAATTGCTAATGTTTCCACCCGCTCTCAATGAAAGAAACTATACAGGATGTTTAAGACGTTACAACCATATATTTTAAAATTAAGATAATGCCATGATACAACACTAAAAAAAGTATAATTGTATCATGGTCTCCTTTTCATAACTATTAGCTCATTTGACATTAACAACTTTTACGATTAAACAAGGCATGTTCAAGTCATTTACCAGTTCAACTGTTGTACATATCTTTACCAATGATAACAATGGTGTCTAATTTAAACGGTTATTAATATATTTTTTCAGCTAATGCTCGCCGAACTATGAAGTTAGCTTTATATTCTCCTAACAAGTGTAATATCTGACTTCCTAAAACTAGAGTCTTATTATGTAGCTCCTACCTTCTTTCGAATTAGCTGTTTTGATTTTAATTTAACTTATTTTTAATTTTAACCCACTCGGTTCGAATTATGTTTCATTGTGTTAAGGATACGTCTACGTCTAAAAAGTGTAGTGAATTCATGCCCGCATGATTTGCAGTTATTTCGCAACAACTAAAATATTTTGTTACAGTGTTGTTAGTGTTTGTTGGCACTGCCTCCGCACCATTCAAAAGTTGAATAGCTTTAATGTTTGAATATTTATGGAGCCTCTTCTCATGGGACTGAGAAATCTTCGTAATTGCATTAGTCACGAGTTTGGCAAAAGGTTTGTATTGCGTATGGATCAAAGTACGTCAACAATATTATTATAAATAGGGCTTTCAGTTCTGACTAGAGGTATAATAACTCTCTTGCATGTGGATAGCGAAGTTTCTTTAAATTATCAAACATTATTTCTTTTTGTTCTATATGCTTCTCCCGTCCAAGTATTACATCCAATCTCATAAAACTTTTGCAACTTAGGTATATATTGTTACTTATCAATAGCCATAATTGCAGTGCCATCCTCAAATACGGAAATGCTAACTCCAGCACCGAAAGGGCTCTACATACCATATGAACGTCTGCGAAAGCATAATTTTTTTGCACCTTTATCTTTCACATCGATTATCGATTTCGTTCATTGCACTTCAGCAATACCTACATTAAACTCCCTATAGAGCCGGCGATCAAGGGCAAGAATCCAATTCTATGTACAATGCGAGTGCAATAGCAACACTGATCCTATCACACAGTCACTTATACAGGCGCGGTAGGAGTGTTGCGTAGATCATTCCACTTAAATGTATGCTATATTATAACACGTCTTGGAAGGATTTAGAAACTGACTGATTTGTATAAAAACGTTTTCCATTTTATAGATAAATCCAGTGTGCCAGTTTCGTTGGGTCATTAGTGCTACTTCTAAGAGTATCATGCATCAAACTTCTTTTCTTCAAAAGACTTTTGTATTATATTTGCAATTCAATTGACGTAATTCATATTAGGATATCCGTTCCGAAATTTAAACTGATGCAAGATTATGGATGCGTTATTTTCAATGATCGGAGTCAATCGCTTTGCTATTCATTTTCCAAAAGCTTTAGATATTACTCGGATCGACAATATTAGTCTGTGGCCTTATACATTTTTACATGCATTTGATATTTGCAAACCATGTTCACTTTTACATATTGTTATTATTACTAGATCCTAAAAGTATTTACTCGCTATTTTTCAACCTAAACGTATCCTGATGAGAGATAGATAAGTGATTTCGTAGTATTTGAGCCATTGGCCTTTTTAATTTTCTTGTTGGTTTTTTACAGTAGAAGAATTATCTCTTGAGGGTGTAGTTTTCTAGTTCAACTTACACTCTTCGGTCAAAGGTTAGTGATTAGAAGATTATATCCCCGGGCCAATCAACCAATATAAAAATTGACGCTCACTTGACGCACTGGTCATTGAAACTCAATATTTGCTAGATCGCTGATTCTTCAATACTGTTTCATGTTTTTGCATTAACGTGTCAAACATATTAGTTATAATCAACTCAGTATACTTATGTATAGCATACTTATGTATGTATAACCAAAAACTCACTTCTTGGTAATATATTACTAAAAGGCCAAAAGTCGTTATCTCCGTCATTTTCTAGTAGTCATGATTTGCAGTGATCGACAAGCAAGCAAGCTTAACATGCTGCTACAACTCACTAAATACTATGTGAACAAGCGTTGTGGATATCCTACACTCAAAGAAAGTAAAGGTTGGACACTTTCAATATGTTGTTATATGGAAACTATCCAACCCCTTCTTTCCATGGGTGTACGTGGGTATACCCCACATACACCACAACTTACAATACACTATACAAAAACCACGATCTACGCACAGACATTTCAATCAAAGTTATATGATCCCAACCAAACAAAATACCTATATCTTTCTACATTGCAAATATTTAAGTTTTGTTACTCATAGCACTACTAATTGCATCGACCATTGTATACATCTACATTGTCTATCATATGATTACAAACTCAAGACAACTTGTAGACTCCATCGCATCCTTTTAATAACTGCCCGAATGATTTATCTCTGCATACATTTTGTCTGCGTTTTCATTCATTTATTTACAATTCCTTACATATTATACAGCATTAAATGATTATCAAGCTACCTATTTATTATTGTATTAAATTTTAAAAAAAGTTTCGTTGATAATGTGTGCCTATCTTGCTATCCAAATCAGAACATACTGTATATGCAAAAACAGAAAGCACATGGCATGTATACGTACTCGTGGCGCGTATCTCATTCATACTTTTGCATAGAAAGTAGTCATTTTGTATGTACGATAAGGCGAGCGTTACAGGTCCCGACTATGTGTCGGAAGGAGACAACAACAATACGTTAACATGCAAACGCTGTCTCGTGCTCGGGAGAAATTCAGCGGGGTAAGGGAAAGCATTGTAGTTACCATATATCCAGTGTTCTCAAGTCAGTCGAAGAGTAAAGTCGAGCTTTCCTGCAAAAATATCATCTTCAAATTAATAAAATATAATTTAAAAAGGTGTTAAAATGTGAGGAAGTGAAAATCAATAATTACCGGTCTTATCTGTCGGACATCCGCTTAAAAATGCCCACCACGCCACACAGCATTATACATATTGCCTAATTTGACATTAACATCGTAAAATTGTTCATCAGATTGCAAGGAAGTCCACAAATTTTGAAAAAGTGTTGCCCCATCAATGGTACATCAGCAGAGGCGGAAAGACGTGGTTTATAGTAACCGATGATCTGTGGTGGGGGAAACAGACACGTGCGTTTAGGTACGAGTAAAAAATATTTCAGGGTGCATGTCTTAGTTGTTGGTATGCTTAGTATATAGAAGTGCATACATACGTAGATGTTTTTTATTAACTTATTACTGTGCACTAAATCTTTGAATATTACTTTGTTTAGACAAGATTAATTTCGTTCGTTATTGAACTTACTACGACAAACTTAAAGTAAACTGATAGTTACGAAACTATAATTACAAAAAAATATTAACCACACCATTTTTACATTAGTAAGGTCCCGATATAGGAAATTATGCAGAAAACAATATATACTAAATAAAAGCTCAGTCGTGTCTTTCTTCACTTCCTGCATTAGTATATTTTCAAAAATATCTGAAATACATCCCTTTATGAAATGAAAATTTCAATATTTATATCTTTCCATCAAGCTACTGTTTTTTTTTGCAGACTCGCCTCGTGGTCTGATCACTCCAGCCATGAGCATTGTGTTTATAATAAAACGTATATTTTTATAAAGCATATCAAGTTTTTGTTCATCGAATGAGACCTTATATGATCGCTTAGTTTTAGTCAACTAGAATTCTTGGTTTACCTCTACATCATAATTACACACATAAAAATACGGTGTTGGATTTAACACCGATTTCTCTCCGTCTGGTAGTTCCCTCGCGACCAAATGGACAAGTAGTTAAACGCAACGGAGTTGTATAATTTAGTACTAATATCCGAGATTCGGAGTTAAATTACACTTTTGCGTAGTTAAAGTTTCCCTTGCGAAGTTGGTTAATATGCCAATAGAGTTGAAATAATTTGATTTTGGAGTTGCCTTTACTCCATTGCGGAGTTAAGATACCCGTATTTTGTGTTAGCCAGATTCCGTTACAGAGTTGGAGAAATTCCTGTAGGGAGTTACAAGCACTCCGGCAAGTGTAGCGTGAACTCCGTGTCGCAGTTGAATGAATTCAGTTGCGGTGCTGTGTGAACACCTTTACAGTGTCAGCTAAATTTCACTACTGAATTCTTCCTGCTACTGTTTTATGGAGTGACGCTCACTAATTTATGTAATCTAAAAAAATTGATAAACAAAATAATTTTATAAACTGGAAAAAAAAAAATAGAAACGGTAAAGTAGACCACAAAAAACAAATTTTCTACTAAAAACATAAACATGTATTTCAATATGTACTTAAAATGCAATAGAAATGTAAACAAGTTCACACTTTTTATTTTTAATACATGTACACATACCCTGAAACTAAATTTAGGTTTAGGAAAAGATTAAGAAATATTTTATAATGGGTTTGTAAGCAAATATTTTAAATATAAAAATAATGAAAAGATAAAAAACTAACCTCTATGAAAGTTACAACACAATTTATAATTATTAAGTATTTGTAAGTTCTTCACATTTTTATACTAATTACCCTAGGTGTTAATCTCGAAAATTCGGTGGTTACAAGTCCATATATTTGAATTTGTATAGCATGATTTCAAACTCTCTTCGAGCTTTATTCTAGAAACAACCGGCATTTGAAGTAGGACGCTAAAGGAATCTAAAGTCTAATGCATTATTCGTATTAGTAGGTAACAAAATATTATCTAAATCGATAATAACGATTTTTGAAGAACTCACTGATAACAGCAATGGTTGGCTGGTTTTTTATTCTCTACGCCATCTTCTAATGGAAAACTTATCTGCAATAAAAACCTGGTTGAAAGAAAGAAACATATTTATGACGGTGGAAACTTACATGATAAAAAATAATTAATTTTTATGTCGTCCGGTCTATAGAAGTTCTCTCAACACCACCTCGTCCTCTGGCAGTGACTGTTCAACATTACTCGATCTAGTTTGGTAAACTAAGCGAATGAAATATGACCGTTATGAATTACAAAGGCATACGTATATGCAGCAAATTTCGTTATACCATAACAGTTAGAAAACACTTATCTGTTTTCTTAATAGTATTAATATCTAGGTTTCCGACTGTTATCTTTATCCACTTTTTGAAGTTTTGGTACTTCACTCTCACAAATAATATATTTTTCATCATCTAGTACATCACCCATGTATGTAACTTCCATACTGATTGCTGCAGGCAAATACAACGCGCTTCCGCTAGCAGCGATTCCACCTGACCTCGCTGAAACGTTACTTTTAACAACTTTGAGGAATTAAGTTTCACATTTTGGTGTTGCGTTAACTCTCTTCTGTTGCTAAACTATCTATCAACACCCAAAGTTAGCATATTTTTTTCCGTTTAGTGTTGATATTATCCGTGCCTGATGTTAAGCAACGAGTAACACCGTGAAGGATATTAAATTTCTAGTTTTTGGAGTTGGTAATTTCTAACTACATGGGGTGTAATTAGAAACATTTCCGAAAAGTGTTGTAATATTTCTTTTTAATATTAATTTAAAAAATTGTTAGTGAGAATTTAACTCTTTTCACAAAAGCTACAACCCTGTTTAATTTAACTCCGCAACATTTTTATGTGTGTACGTCTTCAAAAAATCTATTTGACTTGACTGACATTCGCTAGGAAAAGTCAAGATTGATTTCACATTGAAAGATAATTGCTTTAATTATTTGTCTTCTTTAAATATGCGGAATATGCGTTACAGTTTTGCATTTGAGTTGCAAATGACAAACTGCACATGTACCTTGACGAGCAAACGGGATACATATCATCAATCTGTAAACTTTCGCTGGGATCGTCGTGCATTACGCTGGGTAACAGTAAAATTATTCACTAGACACATAGCAATTAAAAAAATCGTTCCAGTTTTATTTACACGTCCACTTAGCAAAATACCCATCGTGCTGAAATATAATGGCTTGAAAGTTAGTGTAGTTACAACCGAGCTAACACAAAATCATTAAGACTGCTGTAAATTATTTATTACTAATATTTTGTAGATCCTCCACTACATCGAACATCCCCGTTCCTGAAAAATTGTAAAAAAAATGTAATTTTCTATATAACTTTTTACTACTGATTCAAAAAACAGCTTCAAATGCTGCAATATGGTCCTTATCGCCTTCGAATTATTTGCCTTTGGCATAAATTTTTCAGGCATTCCCAAATATTTTCAATAAGATTTAGTCTGGGAAAGGACTAACCAGTCATCTTATTATCTTATTGGAAACTCCAATGCTGATCTTCAAATATTTCGTTAAAGTTGATTTTCTGAACCTCTAAAAATTCATTCAATGCATATTTTCATTAAAGTATGTAGTAGTGAATATCTGCTTCTTTTGGATTTTTATCTGACAGATACAAAATGTTAAGCTTGGACACAGACAACTATGCGAGACAGACGCACACTATATCTATAATGCCGAACAGCTGCGGTAGCTACACTTGGCAACGCTGCATTGACATCAACATTGAAAGAGCCCGGCTCACAGTGTGTCAAGCAGTTTTTGACACTTCTAGTGAAAACCTATTCTTCCATATTCTACAAAACGAACAACTCCAATCATTACTTTTAAAAAGAGAGTGCCATACATCAAAAATAGTCAGTCAAGTAATTGTTTTAAAATAGCAGCAATATGACTGCAGAACAAACATTTGAACAATATGAAGGCTACTATAGCTATTTTATTACTCACTAGCTAATCCTATATTCCTTAGTTCTTAGGTAGTATATGTCATTTGTCACGTTAACATCCATGACGTAGGCATTTACACTATACACTTGTAACATGACTTGCATCCCACAAATAATAACTAGCAAATAAATTATATAAATAGATTGACACTAACGCTAATGTTACTGACAAATCATACATAGCACCAACGATATATTCCGAATTAACAAATTTCATAACACTTGAATGATGATTACCGGTACTAGCTAAAAACTATTATTAGCGTACTAATTATTAATTGTAAGTCAAAGGTAACGGTAATCCTGTAAGAAAATAAGAATACTCTCTGTGATTAACGTTTGATTTGTGCTAAACTAATAAAATCAACCTAGATCACAAAAGTGTAGATATTAAAATAAATAGTCGCCTAACTATGAACCAGTTTTTGACCGCAAACCTCTCACATAAGCAAATTATACGATTGCCACCCATATATTACATTTTCTAACTAAATGCTTACAGTTCCCATAAATTACGAAATTATATAGTTTAAAAAAATATTCCGCTTTCTAGACATCGTAGTTATTTGTCGTCTGTATGCTTTATATCATTAAGAACTAATCTCTGAGAAAAATACTTTTATAACATCCTTGTAATATGTCTTAAATATAATGCGATCACTGTCGAAACACATATAATTTGACAAGTAAAAATTTTAAATCTCGCTCATATCAAATAATAGTTTTTTATAAAATGGGAGTTACCTAAAGTCTCGCACAAACTTTACTATAATTACAGAGGTCGCTTCTTTGGGTAAATAGTGGGAATGCTTTGTTCTAAAAACGGACAGTCATCGATTAATAACAAAAAAAGAGCAACTACAGTATAATTCCCTTGAAGGTTCTTCTATAGCGCAATTGTAACTGAATAGCTATTTTATCTTACTATAATGGATTTGCACAGATATATCTATTTTATATATTGTTTTAGTTTACCTTCAGAGACAGGTAATTAGAGTAAAATTAAAATACTTACCAATTCGTCTTAAAATAGGAAAAACCAAGATCTACAATTTTTATACACTAAAATATATTTTTGGTTTAAGTCTCTTATACGTTATGTGTTCTGTAAGCAACATGTAAACGTACAAGGTATAACACGGACACAATGTGGTTAGATGTGATCCAGTATTGAAGAAAAGTATATTCCAACATATGTATACAGCGTGTCCGCGATATACAAAGCAGCCTTTTAAGGGATGATAGCTACAACGATTTAGAAACAAAAACATATAATACACCTTGGGTCTATCTGTAAGCGTAGAGAAAAAAAATTATTTCTAAAAAACCTTATTTGGTCAAACTGTACAAGAAAACTCATCCATATTGCTTTTTAAATAACCAAAAAACGATATCAAAAATTTAGGGTTGAAAATAACTAAAACAACGATGAAAACGAATTATTTCATACTTTGAAATTGAAGCGTGGTGTCATTTCTCTTCCACCATACTGTACACGTATGCAGTTAGAAGCGCAGATGCAAGCCAAGCATCATCTGTTTATACGACCTTGAACTTGTATCGTACGAAGTCAATGGCCATACGTTTTAAAATAAAGGTACCTTTGCGTTTTTTTTAATACTGTTATGACAATAAAATCGATGTTATGTTGAAGTTTGAGTGAAAACGGCGTGTTTAATAGCAGCCTCCGATCGGTAAATGAAAATTTAAGTTGAGGGAAAGTCGCATTGAACGAAAACAATGTAATTATTACAATTATGTGATGGTGCTTTAAGCTCTTTCGTAAAGGCTACTACAAAATTGAGTTCTTTTCTTTTATTTGTGATAAATTGGTGGTCCTAAAAAGGACATTTTTTGCGAGACAGGAGAAAAGGTATTACAGGAAGGGCTCGATGTGTTGCCCATTTTCAAGAACACACGCCTGTAATCGTCGGGTTGCACTGATCAGCTGCCGGTGTACAGTATGCGTCGAAGTTTGTGACATGAGAAATAATTTTTTTTTCTCGTTTACGCTTACAGATAGACCCAAGGTGTATTATATGTTTTTGTTTCTAAATCGTTGTAGCTATCATCCCTTAAAAGCATGCTTTGTATATCGAGGACACCCTGTATTGTTTTGCGTGAGTCTTGCTGGCAACGCAGTGTTGCTGCAAGTGTGTCTGGTTTTGTTTGAACATATAGGTAATTCACATGTACCTAATTCTATCTATTATTGCTTTACGAGAAAAAGAGATTAGAAAACGGTACTCTGAAATATTTTTATTGACAAATTGAAATGAAGCATACAATAGGAAACAACAAATACAACATCGGCATGGTCGTCTTTCAAACAGTCACAGACAAGTTCAGTTCCTTTGCTATTTGTTGTCTTTTTCTTCTTGCGTCTGCGGTATATCCTCCATAAAAATTCTGTTCTGTTTTGCGACTGATCTGACCATATTGTGGTTCAGATTACGATGGGATAAAACTGACTTTGAATAATTCTGAGCGTTGTAAGCGATACAAACGACCAAGAACACTAAGAAATCATATCAAACTAAATTTTAGCCAAAAGTGGAGATGTCTGATGTTACATGAACGCTTCTCAATTAGTAGTGCACTTAACTTTTAATAGATAACCCACTTTTGGTTTTGAAATAATCTATAAAAACTCACTACCTCATCTAACATGATTTACTAATTCAATGCCTGTGGCAATAGATTATAATAATAGACCTACAAACCCTGATTGCACAAACTTGCTATTCGGTAAAGATGCAAATTTCATACAGGTTACATTCACGTTTGAGCAGCAGAGTTTGACTGTTCTGATTGCCTATAGAAATATGAATCAATCCAATTCATTGCAATTATTTAATTCAAACCCGCATTTACCGAGCTTTTGTCTGCTATGCACAGGCTCTAAGCTGTCCAATGGTAATGCAATTTGACAAGAAAGAATTTGATAATGAAAATAACACACAAAACCTCTTATACTGGCTTTCCTTATTTCGTGTTGAAATATGCCTAAACAAGTACATAAAAACTAGGGCTGTCGCTCGGATCCGGGTACCCGGTTCCGGATACCCGGGTACCCGAAATTCTTCACGTCTGTTTTCAAGTATCCGATTCCGGGTACCCGTTTTTAAGTAGTCGGTGTTTGAGTATCCGGTTCCGGTTCCGACATTGTTTAATAAATTACAACATTCACGTTTTTTTTTAGATATTTCGATGGGAAAATGCCACCAAATTTCGATTCGTTCATTTAACCGGTGTTCTTTAAAATATAAGTTTTAATTATTTTTGGGTTGGTATATTGATTTTCATAAAATTTTATTTAAAATTAAAAATTGCATTTAAGTTTCGGATTAAGTTATTTTTAAAAATTATTACAATAAGCCTATAATAAAATATGTTACGTTATTTTATTTTATATTGGTTTCCAAACAGCAATTTTGTAGTCTCTATTTACTTGCACACTATATTGCTGTGTACATAGATATATTTTCGAAAAGGGGTACCCGTCGTAGAAGCAAGTACTCGGCCACCCGAATACGGTTCTAGAGCGGAATAGTTGAATACCCGGTGTTTCGGGTACCCGAGTATCCGGTACCGGGTACCCGAGTATCCGGTTCTGGATACCCGGGTATCCGACTCTAGAACCGGGTACCCGGAACCGGGTAGTACGGTCGACGGGTACCCGGTTCCTGAAAAAGACGGTTCTCGACAGCCCTAATAAAAATCCTTTATTCTCTGAATTTTCAGATTACTATTCTTTACTTACCTTTTCTTGCAACAACATAATTTTTCAATATATTGAATTTTAAATAGGAAAAGATTTTATTGGATTTTCCTTTTTATTCGCTTTTGTTTTGTCAAACTTTAACGTAACTTTGTTTATCCCGGGAATAATAATATACGTTAACGAGAGGTCCAGCTCTACTCGTACAATTAGAAATGGTTTACCTCAGGGATCAGTCTTGGCACCACTTCTTTTTAATGTAGGTTCTACCAATGACGTTCCGTACAGCCCCAAGAAAATTTTGTTTTAACTGACTAGTATTGTTGTATGTATTTGTGCTTCTCATAGGAAATATATATACCGGATGTTCAACAATAATTTCTAAAGGTTAACGTTTTTATTTATCATCTGTATTTAATGATCTATATGTGTATGAAACTGTACGGTTTCGTAAAGACTACAAACAGCAATGCAAATTATCTGTTTGTTATAAGGAAAAATGCAAGAGAAAGAAAAGTTTTTGCAAACTTTTATATGACAAAACTAACAGTAGGTCATGAATTGGAGTGCGCAATTAAACAATCACTGCGTCTTTTTTAATCATAATTATGAAAAATACAGACAATAAAGTAAACATTATTTGTCGTTCAGATCAAACAAAATAATCAAAGAAAAATTGAAACACTATCCCATAAAAACTGCTCGAATTGGGCAGCATTTAGACCAATTACCATTATCTGTACCTTGCTACAGAAATAGCTGCATTTAATATGTTGTTGGGTGGTATTTTTGAGAACGCACTAGCTATTGTATTTCGTAAGTCATCTACGTTTTCGGGTGTGTTACATAAAGAGTTTCTCTTATTTTATTCCATAAAAATAAATCCAAAAGGAAAGGGCTGATGATCGGGCGGGCAATCTAATTGGTCTGTAATGCCTATTCACCTTCGATCAACTCCAATTCATGACCTGCTATTAATTTTGTCATGTAAAAATTTGCAAAAACTTTTTCTTGCATTTTTCCTTATTTAAGTGTATGTTTTTATGATATTCGTATCGTTAGAAAATGTTCTTTTATATAAGTTAAAAAATATATATACCTAGTGCAATTTGAAAAAAAAGTTGAATTACGTTTCTCGTGAATTATATCTGACAAACAGAAAATTCGCAGCGTTCACAGCGTTCTTCTTTGATGTTTGTGAATTAATAATTATCAGTTAAGTACCTTGACATTATTACGATGCAGTTAAAATGGATAACAATAACGAAAACAATGGTTATACAAATCGATAATTTTTATACACAGAAATTGCCACGAAATTCTTAAAAGCAGCTGGGGTGCATCAATGTAGGTTTACTACTGAAGATATACATATGTAAGTAATTTCATTAGATAGGTTTTCAGTTTTGTTTTAAATGTCGTTCTTGCAATAACAAAAAATAGCTTATTTTTTTTTATCAATCATATATGTACATATGTACTCCGTTCTCGCCTTATATACATATTCTTCACATTTGCATTGAATCCGAAAAATGGTTAAGAGCCATACAGTATTGTATTTTGTATATGATGCTTCGCTTGCATCTGTGCTTCTATGCTTGAATATGTGTACAGTATGGTGTAAGAGAAGTGACACCACGATTCAGTTTCAAAGTATTAAATAATTGGTTTTCGCCGTTTTCAGTTATTTTCAACTATAATTTTTTGATATGGGTTTTTGGTTATTTAAGAAGAAATATGGATGAGTTTTCTTGTACAGTTTGACCAAATAAGGTTTTTTAGAAATATTGTTGTTTCCTCGTTTACGCTTACAGATAGACCCATTAAATGTTTTTGTTTCTAAATCGTTATAGCTATCATCCCTTAACTGCATGCTTTGTATATCGCGGACAGCGTGTATATGTATTATGTTTATATTTGATGTAAATAATAATAATAAAAAAAATGGGTTATCTTCCTTTAATCATTTTATTTTGATGTCTGAAAGAACCTTTTGATATGTTCATCTATTGTTATGTTATTATTGTTATTATTCATACTATCTCCTTATTCGTGTTAGGAGTGTTAAATTAAAACTAAAAAAATATATTAAATTAAATTAAATTAAACAATTATATTAATTCATTCATTATTAATTAGTTAAAAAAAATAAATAAATAAATAACTCCAGCCAACGGCGTGCACGGGGAAAAGTTAAAAAACCCAGATTATAATGTGAAAAATTTTATTCCTCAAAATTTATTGTAAAAACACATCACAAACACATATAATACATAATTACATCCATTTCGGCACAACAAACATAAAATTCAAGCTGGATTTACGAAAATCATCTTTAAAAAATATCAAGCAGTACATTTGGCAATTTACGGAGTGGTAGACCTAGGTGAAACGGAAAAACAAAAGGGAGGGGACAGTTGTTTACAAGTTTTGACGACTGACAGAAAAAACAAGTCACGAAAACCTATTTGAATCAAAATACAACGTTTGAAAACAAGTAAAAGTTTATAAGTGCCCATTAGACCTCCAACCATCAAAATTAAACTAGTGAACAGTGAAGAAAACCTGGAAAAAGGATAACAAGATTGGAAACGGCAGGGAGGAGATTGCAACGCGTACAAGAGGATATCGGATACAAAAAACACACACACACATTTAATTAATTGGGAAATTACAAGTAAGGGTTGAGGGCGGATTATTTAGATAACCATTGTAAAAAATTTAATATTCACATTATAATCTGGTTCTTCCTAAACTGTTCATATGTTTTATTTTGCGTCATTAGTGACACACAACACTATATATCGCTGTAAATCTAGTTGATACCATTAGAGGGAAAGAATACGCTGTAAATATGACGTCTGTTTTAACTGAAGACCCATAATTGAATAACTAGAGTACATCAAATTTTGATCACACTTTTATATACATTTACATTTACTATACAAATGTAATTTTACACGCGTTATATTTATTTATTTGTGTGTATATATGCTTTAATTTCAGGAAGCAAATATTTGTATACTTTCAACCAGGTTTCCGCAGATATATATCACAAGTGATATATATCATGATATTTATCACCTGATACATATCCGCAATATATATTCAATAATTTTATTTATTTAATTAAAAATGTTTTC
The DNA here is from genome assembly GCA_004785975.1 of Popillia japonica. NCBI lineage: Eukaryota > Metazoa > Arthropoda > Insecta > Coleoptera > Scarabaeidae > Popillia > Popillia japonica. The sequence goes on along the minus strand of SMLS01070540.1, from coordinate 8,042 downwards.
TACCGTTCTAAACATCAGAACATTTCTCAATACCCCCTCTACAAACCAGACAAGAATACATGTGTAGAATTGCATCTACAGCGAACTTGAAATAATCTTTTCTTTTTTTGTCTTGATCTAATCTCATATACGAAATTGCTTGGGAAGCCAAAAAGCCAGTAAATTGGTTTTTATGTTCAAGTGCATGAATAAAAATATAGACTAAAAGAAAATCAACCTTGCATAGGCATAGGAACCATATCTCAAGACTCGGACGTTAATATCACTAGCAATACCACTGATATTAATAGTTCATCAGCCATCAGTTCATATGCCAATCAATGTCAATAAAATAGAGTAAAAATCTGTTTCCTTAATATTTTTTTATGGTTTTGCTTTTTAGAATACAAGTTTTTGTTAATGTGTTTGTGTTAAAATATAGTTTATGCATAAAACAATGTTGCTTTTTTGTTAAATAATAAAATTTTGAAAATGATATACATATATCGGATATATATCTGATATATGTCCGATATATATCACGTGATATGATATTTGTATAAATATCATGATATATATGATATTTTCGAACCCTGCTTCCAACTGAGGCTGACAAGAGATTTGCAACCAGTACATATGTATGTATATAGGATCAGGATGTTCAAAAATGTACTGTTTAAAGGAAATCATGAAATACCATAGCAGGCAAATCTCTTTCCAACAAAAAATCAATTACTTTAAAAGCTACCTGATATTAGCTAACTACACTAATATTTGTTTTAACTTCAAAAATTGTTTTAGAATCACAAACGCAAATTCATCGTCTCGTGAAAAGCACAATTAGTCAATCAGTCGACAACGGCTTAATGATGACTTCCCCAGTCAAGAGGGTGAAAGAAGGTGGTGAAAAGGCCCCCGGGCAAACCGAAAAAGGGAGACTATAATGGGGGAATATTTGACTTGAAACCACGACATTGCCGGTGACAGCTGTCATATCGGCGTTAAAAACGTTAACCGAGCAAAATTTTAAGTGCTTTTGAAATGTGACTTTCTAAACACAGCGTCTTCCTTCCACTATACGTAATAACCAATTTGATTACTTTAATATCCTACTTCTTTTACGCAGTAGCAGAAATGTTGAATAGATAATTATAAAGAAATTTGATACCAAATAATTGAATAAAAATCTTGTGCATATAAAATATGTACCTAGGTACCTATGTAATTTTTATGAAAACGATTCAGTTTATTAATATTGGATAGTAGCATTTTAGTCAATATCTTGAGCTATCTAAATCACTTACCGTTTAGCGTATATAGCTCACATTAAATTGTAAATAAATTATTAGTACTTAGAATGATGTTATGGAGTTTGAGGCAGTAGGCATTATATTTAACAATTTTTTAACTTTGTAAACACTATGTAGTATATTGAAAGTCGGTAAAGGTAAATCGATTACCAGTAACGGTTTTAATGACTGATAAATTGAAAACTACGGCCCTGTAGTTATATTTCGTTTACGCCGTTTTAAGTAAGACCTTAAGACAACTTTCATCTGAAACTTAGTTTCTTGTTACGGCTACCACTCCAACTACTATTTTTTTTGTCTGTGGTGAGTGCAATTACAGTGGCTTCTAAGCTGTATTGTTTGTCGGACTACCACGTAGTTCTGATTGCGTCTTTGCTATGAGTAAATGTATTCCTGTAGGTCTTGTTAGAATATTATCTCACCGTAAGTAAAATTGCTTGGTTAATTGTTTCCCAACAGCGAATGACACTTAACCGGAGAACCAACACCCCATCATCGCCAGGCTCAATATTCCAACTCCTTACGTTTGATTCTCTCACAATCATAGATTGAGCGGTATTACTTTGTCGACCGCTGAGCCTGTAAAAATCAATATCTACCTAAAATATGAAAATCAAAAAAAATACTAAAATATTAAATATGCATGTAAAGTAATCAAATATATTTACAATTTTAATATAGGTACACGCATATAGTCGCTATAGGATAACAATAACTAGTATAAGTAATTGAATTGGTTATTGTAGATTACTAAGAGCAAATAATGACGGTATTTGTTAGTAATTATTTTTCCGCAAGCCTCTCGGCCGAATAGTTTACGAGATACAGCACTTTGCATTCTTAGCTGGCCAACCTGTACATAAAACTACCGTGTTATATTTTAAGTAGAATGTGCCTGCACGCGTATACAAGTTTTGTCAAATATTCATTGCATTATATGTATATCGTTTGAAATACTTTAGCCATGTCTGATTGGAGTACTATATAGACCTTCAATTGGATTCGCGTTACCAGATTTTTCTATTTGACGAATTAATTAAAAGCTTAGTCTTAACATGGACTATTGCGATCTGGTTTACTGCTAGTTAATTTATATATGGATTACGAAGTCTTCCGCATATTGTCATTGACCTAATTTTCAGACAGTTTTTCCACGTTTAGGTCAATTCAAACTCTATTCGATTAAAAATCAATTTATTCAATTTTTTCCTCCGCCAATTTCGGCACACTGTCCTCTTTCCTCGCCCTCAACTCTTTTAATTTCTCTTCTTTTAATGCTAATTAATTGCCAGGTTCGACTATCTCGTGTTGGTACAATTTCAGCCTCTCTTCGAGACCGTGGATTATTAGGTTGGCGACGGCTAAATTGTTCTTCTAGAAAAGAGCGAGGAAAGAGGACTGTGTGCAGAAATTGGCGGAGGAAAATGTCAATCTAAAAGAACGTCTCAAAACGCTGCAATCGGAACTACAGTCGAATAAGAAGAAATTATCCGATCATGATGTAAGTTCAAAGATGTACAAGCACAAAATTGAGACGCTCACCGAACAATATCAAGAATCCGAGAAAGTAAAGAAGGATGCCGAAACTAAAGCTAGTAAAGTTACAAGTCATTTTAGGGTGCTGCAGAACACAGTAAAATGTATGGGACAGAAATGGGGAGACGAAAAAGAGGAATTAGTGAAGAGCCATAAAGAAATGCATGCCACACTTATTAGAGAGCTCAACGCGGAAAGACAAGCGTTGGACATAAGCTGGCTGTTCACGATCTCTTTACATATATTACACGAACTAGTTCTACCAGATTTAGTAGCTGTATAATTATTTCCCTTTCAAATACATGTGTAACCTTTGTGTACGAGTAAATGAATCCCACTATTAAACAAGAAAAAAATTAAGAAATTGATTTTTAATTGAAAAGAAAGCGTTTGAATTGACCTAAAGTGGAATATCTGGAAAATAAGTTCTCGCCGTCATTTATCTGATTATGCTCTTAAAAGACTTTCAAAGCTTGATTCTGTTTTTTTTTCTGATTATTGCAATTAATAGATAGATATAGCTGCAAAACCATCTTTAAACGTGCTGTAACTATTAGCTAACATCTTAACCAACTTCCTTTTGGTTCAAGATGCTTGCTTACCGTCCTATTCATTCATTACTTTTTCGAACAGACGCGGATTATGGTTTTATGTGTCCCCTTATCCTTGCCAGCATCCCCATTCCCATAACCGCGCTATATAATTTGAACTAAATCGAATTTAATATAAAAATCGTACTTGTCCGCATCAATAATAACGGGACCCGTATATGCGCTAATGGCAGTTAGATCGGAACGACGTACTATTGAAGGGGGTTCTCCTTATTGGATGTTTCACGTTGAATTTGGCATTTGTGCGTGAGCTCTTGTCATGTAAATGATGCCCCCGGGCTCCCATCTCACTTAAGTGCGTATTGTCAACCCCAGCGTTATTTTTTCTACAACTCAGGGAGGCTCTCCTCTCGCAGAATCGTAGATTCTATGTACGTGCAAAATTTTCAGCGTTGCGTCTTTTACGACCCCCGTATACACAATACCGGTTCATTTTTATTGCGAAAGTTTAAGATTTTATGTACGAAGGGAAAGAAAAAGAAGACGTTGTAAAAGATGTTTGTTATTACGTATTCGGGAAGTTTCGATATGTCTATGTTTATGAATTCGCGTATATATTTTGTGGGTTTGAGGATATGGAGACTTTATGGATGTTACATAGGTATTGTGATGGAAATAAAAGAATAAAGCGCCGGTAAAAGCAAGCCCTACGGTTAAACTATTGTAATTATGGTGGCAAGAGTGTTGTACTCTGACATTACTGTGTCTTTAACGAATTATTGTGAGATCATTGAGTATTTATAATAATGTGCATATGTTAGCCACTTACCTACAAGTGAATAACATTAGAAGTATGTGTGTTATTACACTACCTACATGTACCACACATACATTTCTGTGCACATCAAATAGTGATGTAGGTTAAAAAAAACCACTTGCAAACTCTCCCAGAAAATTAAAGCTTCTAAAAGTATTTTTAATATGGGCTTGGCACACTTTGTATAACGCTGTATCTATAAAGGGTTTAACAGAATCAATCAATTTATGTAGGCGAATATGAAGTGCACACAAAAGTAAACTGACAATCATGTAGTAAGAATATTTACTTTGTAACTGCTTGGGACAACCATTGAACATGTCCACCTTTCACATAACCTAATGTAGTCTGTAGTATTTTAAAATCGCTGTCTTTAATGCCGAGTAAAATGTTATATTAAAATAATTTGACATTAATTTTTGATCAAATAGCCTTAAAGCGGTATAGGAAATTACTCTCTGCAGTGTACTACGTCCGAATACGACCCGATTTAAGTTACAGTAAGATAAACTATATTGAAGTAATGTCTCTCTCTCCACTTTTGGCAGAAGCAAAGTGGTGCAGACTGTACCGGGGCTGCGGCAATCAATACAAGGTGAAGACGGCCGTTGAATGCTAAACACCCGCGGTCTGTGGCCTCAAGCCGGACAGGGGTTGCTACGAAACTACAAGTCTACGGAATGCCGCCTGCCCTGCATTGCTATATAGACTAATACGTAACTACAACCACGTTAAAATGTACAAAATAGTAGGAGGTATAATTCAACAAAATAATCTCAAATTGAAATTATAGTTTTGTTATCATACTTTATTCGCCAATACACAGATTATAAACTTATAGACAGTATCATATCCGCTCACATGTTACATTATATATCCCCACATTAGTAATAATTCAACAATTCACTATATGCACAAATTGACGTGACCTCGAGTTAATACCTTATGAAGCACATTGTAGAAGCTCTGCTATATAGCGCTTGAAGAAGCGGATAATAAGCTTATCTAATTTTCTAGTAATACTAAGAATACTATAAAGAATACTACCTATTTACTTTTTTTACCATATTGAAAACTTTAGGAATGTGCGCTGAATATTACCATGGGGAACAAGCACAATTCGAGATTATTAATATTGAAGGGGTGGTCTAATTGGGTCCGGGTTAATTAAGTTTACGGTGTTACCCGTGAATTTGATTGTTTTGATTACGATTAGGGATATCCTTGATAATGCAAGAAGGATCCATTCTGTAGCTCTAAACGTGGTTCTACAGCCCATCTAAGAAACATGTAATGTAAGTGTTAAATAAGCAGTAAATTCTATATTACCGAATAGGGAATTATCATGTCCATACTTGTTGAAAATAATTTTAAATCTAGTGTAGCTGCCACATATTGTACTAGTTCTTATCCTACTGCTAACGCATGTAATTTGCGGAGTAACGCAATTACTCAATTAGCGCTAGAGTATATCGACCGGGTTTTCAATTAATAGCCAAACCCACGGGACTTCTTTTAGATTTGCAACCCATTTAACAGTACGGTAATATATATTTGTAAAAATAAAATTCCTTCGGAAATTTTTATTTACATATATTGACAATTAAAATTTTACAGGTTAGAGTTATATTGTAAATAATCATAACTAATTTGTAAGTAACGGAAAAATAATTATAATAAATGTTGAAAATTGTTTCCATTGTTAGCTAAGCAAATATTTATTCTACATTTTAAATTCTGCAAATATATTTTGCAGTTCTTCTACGGATATATTATTTATCCCTCGTATAGCTACTTGAAGTTCTTCTAAATTGTGTACCTAATCTATTTCTGAAGTCTTTATTTTTTAAATTGCCGAACAAATAAAAATCTAATGGTGTCAGGTCTGGAGAGCGTGCAGGCCATAAGTTTTCGCTTATTAGTCTATCATCAAAAAATTTTCAGAGATGTTCCTGCGTATCTCTAGCTCTGTGTGCAGGGGCATTATCTTGTTGAAAGAAACCTTGTTGTAGCTCTTCATAGTATAGTTGTGGTATGAATTCGTTAAATATGGCAGAATATCGTTCAGCTGTAATGGTGTCATGGAAAAATATTGGTCCAATAGTTCTTCGTCTAGACAGTCCTAGCCAAATTCCTATTTTTATGGGATGTAAATAGGTTTTCGACAAATCCATGAGGATTGTAAGTAGCCCAAGTTCTGTAGTTCTGTGAATTAATGCACCCGAAAAGATGGAACCAAGCTTCATCACTAAACAACATCAAGTCGAGAACATTGATATGACAAGTTCCCATAGAAAGTCCCAAAACAAAATAAAACAATAATGACTTCTTAACATTACAACATGTAATTAAAACCTGTCTGGTTAGCTAATTTTGGTACAAATTTCCGCGGACTACTCTCCATTCTTTCACGAATATTATCTTCGCTTAATTTTGTACGAATGCCAATAGGTTTATTTTTGCAAATGCAATGTCTATCTACAAAACGATTTTGCAACATTCAGATAAGACCGGTTACCGGTTAGAGAGCTTAGGGATATTATTTGTTTACCAACATATTATTTACGTCATCTTACATCAGAGATCACGTGGGTTTCGCTATTTATTGAAAACACGGTATAAGATTTATAGTAGTGACGTAGTGAAATTTAAGTCTCCCCTAATCAATTCCACGTTATAAGATTTATTTCTTGAGATTTGCATTGTAAACAGAATTGACGCAAAAGTTCAAGATCAATGTCAAATAGTAAATGTTGTAGAATTATGTAGAAGTGACTAAAATACAAGGTTTTCAGTCAGCGAGATATTTCAAATTATCATCAATTTTTAACAAATTAAATTGATAAGAAAATGAAATCTAATGGATCTATGGGAAACAAGGAGAAAGATTTGGCTACTAATTACGATTTTTCTTTGCTTGTAATGGCTCGAATCAAAATTGAACCCGAATGGTTATACCGTATTTTATGGTCAGATGTGGCACTTTTACTTTCAATTGAGCCAATGCTCAACACTGTAGGATCTGGTCTGCAGAAAATGTACAGGAAATCGTTCAAGAAGGTCTTTGTTTGGTGCGGCTGTAAAGCTGATTTTATTATTGCTCCGGATTTCTGCGAGAAAGTGCAGAATGGAGAAGCCGTATCTGTAACCGTAAACGGCGAACGATACTTGCAAATGTTAAGAGATGATGTTATTCCACAGCTGCAGAAATGAGAACTACGAAATTGAAAACATCACTATTATGCAGGATGTACGACCTCCATACATTTTCTGATCAATCCAAGAATTGTTAACCAATGGTTTTCAAAATCGTGTGTTAAGCAATTCACATATTTATGGTCACCAAGATCACCTGATTTTAACCCAGCAGATTACTGGCTATGGCGGTGTTTAAAAAGTTTAGTGTTTAGAAAATGACCAACAACACTACAAGAATTAAAGGCCAGTATTACGGAGTAAATTTGGAGAATAAGTTGATAATCCTACAACAGCAAAATAGAGGTCATATTGAGCAATTACCGTAACTGCTTTTGGACATACTGAACCTCATTTCTTAAGCAATTAGATCTAATTTATGTTTTGTTATTAGTTTAATTTTCTAAATTTCACTATCTACTACTATCTACCTAAGGCCATCTGTTTTTGATATTCACAAAAAGAAGACACTAATTTAAAAAATAATGACTGTATGCCTCATTTCTTGCAAGTTGCAAAAATAATTTACAGCATCCATTACATCACAGACTACTTTATAAATTATGTGAAACGTAAGAATCAAAAAATCTTATGAATTCTATGGGCATGTGCCATTGAATTGCAGCCTCACGTCAACTCATGCATCGATGCATG
>SMLS01070538.1:0-24103 GCA_004785975.1 Popillia japonica | reverse complement strand
GATACCGGACATAACCAAAGTCCGTGATGGTACATATTCGTGTGTATGAATGCACATCTGACTAGCGAAAGCTGTCGTGCATTTTCAACTGGAATTTCTTAGATGATGTATGTACTTGCGTACTGTTTATGTTCATTATTTATTACTAACAAGAAGTGTAGTATTGTTCATATAGAACTTTTTAAATGTCTACCAGAATAATATTAATATTTCCTTTGGCTTTGATATCATAGTATATAAAGTATGTAAAATTGTACATTATACGTTTATTATAGTTATATACATACATATGTATGTATGTATATCTCTTTTCAAACTGGCTATTACTCAGTAGTCCAGATTTTGTATCTTTTCGCGGCCATTTATTAAAATATAACATGCCAATAGAGTACCAAATCCTTCCTCTATTGTGTTGTGTATACCGTGTAAGCTTCAGTATTAATATTTTAGTTACTCATATTTAATCCCAGGAGTAGCTAGGGACGAATAGTCACTCGCAGAGGAGCGCTCATTGTGGAAAGGCTAGTTGAAACCGGAGGGCACCAAACAAATTGAAAACAAATCTTAAAAACGATGAAAAATATTCAGACAGAATTTAAGGTTACTCTGCAACAGAATAAGTGATGCATTTTTATACATATATTCCTGTATATTTACCTACTATATACACAGTATGTGCAAAAAATAATCGTGCCCTTTCAGAAGTTTAGCTGATCATGGAGAATTATCTTAAATAAAGGGTCTACAACGATGATATATGTATAGTACAGAAAGTTTGCCAGATATGTGAATGAGTTTCTGGTGGCAGAACCTTTTATTATTGAGCAAATAACTTAAAAATAGGAATCATATAATAATAAAATATAAAATTCTATAACAAAAATTTTATAATAGTATGGTACGTCAGTATGGCCACCTTGAGCTGCATTACAGCTTCGCATCGTTTAGGCCCGGTTTAAGCAACAATTTTACCAGCTTCTGACATATGGTCTTGTCAATTTTTATCCATTCAGCGCTAACAACCATCTTGAGAAAATAGTATTACCTTTAGAGTAAAATTAAGATTAGGTGAGATAAAGACCCCCAAAATCAGATGCAAAATTATAAATCATTACACAAATTCATCATCCAACATTACTATCATTACAATATACAGTAAAACCTGTGTTAACGGATACCTGTATTTATCGGCCACCTGTGATAACCGCCAGCTTTAACATTGCAAAAATCTACAATACGAGTATTTCCATATATACAAACCTTGCAATAACGGTCGCCTTTACAAAGCGGCCACGGCTAGATGAACCCAATATTTTATGGCATAAAAGAAATATAATTTACCTCCCAATAACGGTCGTCGTCCGTATCGAAAATGTTAAAACTCACGTATTTGTTGTTCAGTCTAAAGAAGGTGACAGAATTTACTTGTAAGGGTTTATTGTTAGTTATAATGAAACACGATAAAATTATTTTACAACATCAGCTGATTGTAGCAGTTTCCGAAAATGCCTGTTCATTCGATCAGTTTAAGTTTATCGTTGTGTTCATGAAGTGTTTGAATATGTTGCTAAAAAGAAAACGTTCTTCACTGAAAGACAAAATTGTTTTAACGAGGAGAGTGACAAGTATAATTTAAGTTTGCAAAAGTTAGCCGAAAAATTCGGATTTGGAAAAACTCAAATTAACGATATTCTAAAAACAAAAGTGATATTAAAAGGATGTATGAAGAAGCTATTAATTTGAATCAGAAATGGAAATTCCCTCAAACGGGTGGAGTAGCAGTGGATCAAGTTGTGTGTAAGTGGTTCTGCATGGCTAGAAATAAAAACATTCCCATATCTGGATCATTGATTATACCAAAGGTGCTAGAGACAGCAAGAAATTTAAACATTGAGAATTTTGCTGCTTCTAATGGAATGTTTCTGTCGAAGGCACAATATCACTTTTAAATCAATTTGTGGTGAGTCCAGTGATGTAAATTTGGAAGATGTAGAAGCATGAAAATATAAATTACCATAAATTTTAAAGTATTATTGCCCGAAGGGGATATATTTAATGTTGATGAAACAGGTCTGTATTATCGCGCCATGTCAAATAAAACTTTTGCATTAAAATACGATAAATGCAATGGCAAAAAATTAGCAAAACCAAGATTAACTATTTTATTCTGCGTAAATATGGAAGGCCACAAAGAAAACACTTTAGTTATTGGAAAAAGTACAAATCCTCGATGTTTTAAGGGAAATCATATCGACAAATTACCTTTAGAGTGGGCGCATAACAAAAAAGCTTGGATGACATCAGATCTTATGACAAAATTTATACACATTTAGTTCAATTATACTTATACGTGTATCCGTATTCTCTATTTTAAGTTTAAATAAAATCATTTAAAATAATGTCCAAATGAATTTTATTTCTAAAGGAAAAATAATAGCTAGCATGTGGAAATATTTGCTTGGAATTTGGGGTGAGTAACATCCATCCCCTCTCTTTTGCGGACACCTTTGAATAACGGCCAACAATTTTGATTTTTTTTTAGTGGCCGCTAGTCACAGGTTTTACTGTATATGGAAAATTATCTATATATTATTTTCGTAAATGACGTTAGAACCACAAGTTGCATCCTCATTTTAATTTAATTTCTATGCTAACGGAACATACTTTTTATCACTGGCTGATTAAAGATCTTATTGCTACAATCACGGCTTATTTTATATTTAGTTCAAACAGGTCAACTAACATACCCATGTATATAATAAAAGTACTAGCCTCGTATTACTCATGTAATTAGCGTGCATATTCTCAGCTAAACTAATAATACTAAACTACCGTACTTTCAACTGAAATTACAAACTGAATAATAGAAATGGTTATGAATACCATGCATACATATATACACGTGTCCCTGTTAGAGATATGTACGTGAATTTTCGAATGTCGACGGAAATATCGATTTTTATCTGGCTAGAAATTTCTTGCCATAGCGGATTCAGTGGCTGTAAGCGGTCGAATTAAAGCACCTTAATTACAGATGGACAAAGAATAGTTGGTCATTGCTGCGTTATTACTATTAAGTCTCGAGTCAAATACCACATGGAACCGAAATGGAAAGTAAACAAAACCTCAATTTAAAACAGGACGGAAACTACGATGATGGACATAGAGCAGAATCGATAACTGGACATGAGAAAGGAGATGAGATCGAAATTGGTAGGCAGATATTGGTAGGAGAAGATATCTTCAAGCCCAGAAACAGCATATCAAGAACACCACCAAGAAGCGAGACCCCGGTAGGGCGAGCCGCAGAAAGTGACGCATGGGAGGACGAACACCTTGACGAGAGTCCAATTTTTAGCCTAGTAGGAAATCTGGAAATAGGTACTGGGGCAGCACAAAGTGAAACACCAAAAGTCGAAGGATATAATTGGGAAACAGTGGCAAACCCAATGGTTAGGCGATCGTCGATGGCGAGGGCTACAGCTGGAGGAAGTGGCCATGCACATGAAGCTCTGATCAACCCAAACACCCCAACACGAGATGGTGATACAGATTCCCCCCGACAGGATGACGAAATATCAACCAATCCAATCTATAGATTGTTCCTGGGCAACGAAAAGGACAATAACGCTGTCGGAGACACTCAGATCACGAAAAAAAGGAAGAGGGAAGCACAAAAAGAAAAGTTCGAAGTAAAAGAAACCGGGCTAAGCTATGAGATGACAGAGGTACAATCATATATGGAGAAAGTAAATATTAAAACAAGTGCACTAAAGCAACTGGTAAAGGAAAGTACCAAGACAAAAACAGAGATCAAGGCACTAACAAGAGAACTAAGCAATCTAGTAGGCACATTAAGTAAAAAAGTGGATGCACTTAAGGCGTGTCAGCTAGCCCTATCAGCGAAGTCCATGGAACATGAGAAACAAGCCGCTATGGAAAGGGCACCAAGAGACGGACCCCAAAAAACGAAAGAATGTAGTAGTCGAGGGGTACAGGCAGACGAGCAGGAAATCTTGCGAGAAACAGGGGAACGAGAGAAGAATTTGGCAAAGGAGGTCCTGAGAGCACTACAGGGAGATGGAGGCTGGGAAGCACTGTCTATGATACTAGACCAGGAGTGGCCTGCCGACTGTTTTAAAAACACCAAACCTATGGAACCTGGAGCTATTAGGGAGAGCAAAGGAAATCTGGCTGTCATAGCAAACCCTAGGGTCCCCCCAGCAGGCGGGGTCTTCGAAGACCTCAAACTAAGTTTTCCTGAGGTGACGTCCCTTATGGAGGAAGGGCTAGAAGATGGAAGAATAGAATACGTGAAAACGAACATTGAAACTGTTTTAAGTAATGGAAAACGGGGTACAAACTCCAGAATTTTGTATATGGTGCCATATGAAATGGATCAGAGCGGGGTTAGCGATATCGGAAAACTGTATGAAACCCTGGAGAAACTAGCAAAAAGAATGGGGGAACACGGGGTCGAGGAGATTAAATTCATGGCTTTGGGTAATATTAGTACTGACTACCTCAGAAAATGCATTGAGTTTGCCTTTAGAAAGGCCAGTACGAAGATTGACCTTGTAATGGAAAAAGAAATAAGGTCAAAGAGGAAAGCCGCTAAAGAACAGGTAGAAAAGATAATCATCAAGTCTGACGGCAAAAAATACGCGGACATGCTTAGGACAGTTAAAAGTAGCGTGAATATCGATAAAGCCGGGATTAAGGTTAAAACAATTAAAAGGACATTAAAAGGCGATGTTATGCTGGAAGTACAAGGAGGCAAAAATAAAGCAGAAGCCCTTAGACGGGAAATTATAAACAATAACGAGAACACCCATGTGGAAATTAAAAATAGGAATAGCACATTGTATATATCGGGTATCGATGGAGACGTAAATACCGAAGAGATTACGCAAGCCATCAGAAACAGTGTAGGGGGCACCCTGCAACTGCGGGACATAGACGTCGTGTCGTTACGACCTACTCAACGTGGTGGTCAAAATGCAACAGTAATGCTTGACAAACAGTGGGCTACCGAACTGGTCAAAAGGGGTACTATCAGAATAGGATGGACCCCTTGCCGAGTAAGACAAAGAGTAAATATCATACGATGTTACAGATGCCTGGGCTTTGGACACCATAAACGGGAATGCGAGGGAGAAGACAAGACGGACATGTGCCTAAAGTGCGGGATGAGAGATCACCGGGCTAAGGACTGTTCGGGAGAACCTTTTTGTGTAACCTGTAAAAAGAAAGGGCATCGGGCAGACCAAACTAGATGTCCCCATTACAGGAAGCTGATATATGAAAAGACTACGGAAATGGGGAAGACAAAAAGAGAAACAAAAGATCGCGCAAAAGATGGCCCTGAAAAACCGTAAGACAAATATAAGGGTTCTGCAGAGCAACATAGACAGGGGTAACGCGGCAATGGACCTAATTTATAAAACTGCGGAAGATAAAAACGTGGACATCATAATAATGGCAGAACCCACCAAAAAGAGGATTCCCAAAACTGGTTGGCTTGCTGATAACAGAATAGACGTGGCAATAAATGTGCGCAACAAGAGCCTTAAGGTGTGGAACACCGGCAAAGGAAATGGTTATGTGTGGATTGAGACCAACGGGGTAATAATTTATGGCTGTTACATATCTCCGAACGTAGACTTAAAGGTGTTCGATGACTTCCTACAAGCGTTGAGGGTGGACATGAAGAAACACAAGAAAGAAATCATTGTATGTGGAGATTTTAATGCTAAATCCTACTTGTGGAGCTCTAAAATCGAAGATAAAAGAGGCGAAATAATGACAGAGTGGATGGCAGAGGAGGATCTCATTATACACAATCGAGGAGAGACCCCCACCTTCATCAGGGGATGTAGTGAAACTCACATCGACGTAACTTTTAGTACGAAGGGTATAGCGCAGGCAGTGACCGGATGGCAAGTAATAGAGGAGGAAAGCCTGAGCTGCCATCAGCATATCCTGTTCAACTACTATGAAGGAAGCCAGACAAAGCGTAGTAGTTACACAGTAAATAAGGGATGGCGGATTAATGGGGAGAAAATGGATAAAATGAGGGAAGAAGTGGGAAGGCTACTGCAGATGGAAGAAGAGGAAGCTCTGGACCCAGAAGACCTAACTGGAGTTATAAAGGCTGCCTGCAACGAGGTCTTTACCAAAAAGGCGTCGAGCAGCAGAACTCCAGTGTTCTGGTGGTCTGAAGATGTGGCTGCAGCTAGAAGACAATGCCTACGAGACAAAAGAGTTCTGGTTAGGAGCAACAAAGGAACAGACGAGAATAGAAAGCGACAGTGTCATGCGGTATACGCCCAAAGCAGACGCTTTTTAAAGAAGGCGGTCCAGGAGGCAAAGAGAAGAGCCTGGAAAGACCTCCTGAAGGAAGTGGATAATGACATCTGGGGTAGAGGGTACCAGATAGTAACTAAGAAGCTAAAATTGCTACCGACGGTGTCCATGACAGAAGACAGGCAAATGGAGATCGCAAAGACGCTTTTCCCTTCACATCCCTTCAGAAAATGGAGCAGGAGAGAAGTTAGGCAGGATGAGATACCCCGATTTGCCACGGAAGAAATCATCATGGCGGCAAACAGAATTAAAGGGCAACGTGCAGCAGGGCCAGATGAGATACCCCCAGAAGTGATCAAAGTAGTAGTGCGCAGCCACCCCGAAGCTTGCCTGGCCGTTATGAATAAACTGCTGACAACGGGTAAGTTTCCAGAAACATGGAAAGTGGGAAGATTAGTATTAATCCCGAAAGAAAGTAAGAATGCACACCAAACCAAGACCTATCGACCCATATGTATACTAAATGTGCTAGGAAAACTACTAGAGCAGCTCCTACTAATGCGCCTGAAGAAGGAGGTTGAAGACAGAGGGGGCCTATCGGAAGATCAGCACGGATTTCGGGAAGGGCGATCTACAATTACCGCGATGGCCAAAGTGAAAGCGTGTGCAGAAGAAGCCTACAGAGCGCCCTTTAGCTCCAGATCGTTATGTGCTCTTATAACCCTCGACATACAGAATGCTTTTAACTCAGCACCTTGGCATGGCATCCTAGAGGAATTGTCCAGGAGGCAAATATCTCCATACTTGTTTAATATGGTGGCGAGCTATCTGGAGGAGAGATCCCTGATTGTGGGGAAAAATGGCACGTTGAATGTCACGTGTGGTGTGCCGCAGGGGTCCGTGTTGGGGCCAGTATTGTGGAATATTTATTACGATGGTGTCCTTAGAATCCCCATGCCTCTTGGAGCGACAATTACTGGTTACGCGGATGATCTTGCTCTAACAATTACAGCTAGAAAGGTCAAAGACCTAGAAGACACAGCAAATGTGGCTGTACGCGGCGTAGTAAACTGGCTGAAGCAGAAACAACTGAAGCTTGCCCCACAAAAAACTGAGGTGGTGCTGTTGGTAGCCGGCAGGAAAGTCAAGCAAATAAGCGTTAGAGTAGAAAATGATGTAATCTGCAGTCAGGATAGTATTAAGTATCTAGGGGTCCACTTTGGAAAGAACATGCTGATGAGAGTGCACATCCAGAAGACAGCAGAAAAGGCGGGGAAGGTACTGGCAAACCTGTGTCGCCTGATGCCTAATGTTGGAGGCCCAAGGGAGAGAAGTAGAAGGATGCTGTGCGCGGTGATGGAATCCATCATAATGTATGGTGCTTCCATATGGGGGAAAGCGGTAACGAAGGAGGTACATTGTAAAGTGTTACGAAGTGTGCAGCGCAAAGCTGCCATACGCGTCGTTAGTGCATATCGCACCGCCTCAACGAGCGCGCTACAAGCTATTGCACGAATGCCACCAATTGATCTACTCGTGGAGCACCGGGCGGCAGTGGAGAGCCAGGGGGGCCATAGCAAGGACAGGGAGTATTGCGGCATCATGGCCAAATGGCAGGCGAGGTGGGATACAGAAAATGGTACGGCGTCATGGACAAGAAGATTAATAAAGGAGCTGCAGCCGTGGTGCGCCAGAGCACACGGAGAAGTTAACTTTTTTCTCGCCCAGTTCCTGACGGGCCATGGTTGTTTCCAGAGCTACCTAAAACGTTTTGGTCTGGAATCCTCGGATGCCTGCCTATACTGCGGGGGCGTAGACACGGTGGAGCATACCTTCTTTGAATGCCCGAGATGGAGCGCACAAAGAGCCAGAGTGATAGAAACAACGGGAGAAATAAACCCGGACACTGTAGTACCCCAAATGATCAGTAGCCAGAAAAGCTGGAACGCAGTTGACAAGATGGTGAGAGAGATTCTCAGCGAGAAGGACAGCCGGCACAGACGTCGAGATGATATATAGAGAAGTGTAGCCCGACCATCTATTTTGAGCCTTCCCCCTGAAGTAATGCTAACGTGGTTCCGGGGGGAAACACAGAGTCTCATGAGGGGGGTTTTTTAGTCGGTAGGAATCCGACACTACTCGGTGACACGGGCCGCCGAGTGTCTGATGAAGATTTTTCCCCTCTCCCGTAAAAAAAAAAAAAAAAAAGTAATAATAATAATAATAATAATAATAATAATAATAATAATAATAATAATAATAATAGTAATAATAATAATAATAATAATAATAATAATAATAATAATAATAATAATAATAATAATAATAATATGCTTTTATTGTCCAACAGCTAGTGCCAATTACAGGACAAAACATAAATGTAAATTGTTGAATACATACAATAATACAAAAAAGAGAAAACAAAAATAAAACTAACTCAAGCAAAGTTATTAATGGAATCTACAAAAATATGATTGTAATGCAAGTTAGCTCTACACATCGTTATCATTGGTGAAGTGTGCAGCATGTTGGTTCTTGAAAATGGGATTGCGAAGGTGCAGGAATAACGGGAACAAAGTCTAGGAACTAAGAGATTTATGGAAGATAGGAGAAAAGGACAATCAATGGCGTCATTAACCAGTTTCCACACGAAAAGAGCTCCATGCCTTTCCCGACTATAGGTTAAAGCTTCCATGTCGTGCTGGGTTAACAGAGTCGCATAATCAATGCCACGCTGAGGATATAAACCATCACTTCTAAAAGATAGATATTTCAAAAATCTAATCAAAGCATATATCCTCGTTGGTTATAAATGTGCTTATATTGCTACACACAGAGCAATCACTAAGTGTATATGTTATGGCTAAAGCCCGAATTTCGGCTAAGCCTTGGTTTAACTGGTTAATGTTGAGAATTACCCGGGTCTTACGGCTAAAGTCGGAGAAGTTTTCAATGCTTCCAACTTTAGCCGGCTAAATCTGGGTCTAACCAATGGTAATCGGTTAAAGAGCGAAGTTGCATTCAGTAAGCTTGTAGAACAATAAATTTTTAGGTGATAAAGAAATAAAATCGATAATCATCGATTAACATTAATTTATTTATAAAAATACAAATATACAAAACAATAAGCGAGTACAATATTAGTTAAGTATTGCCAAAAAAAATGAAGCAGGTTCAAGAATATACACTAACTCGGTACCTATATTTCATATTAAACCAGAAAGAAATAGTCATTTTGAAACAGATCCACGCTTTCATTTTAATGTAAAAAAATAGTGTTTTTTCTATTTATTGTTGCAAGATAAACTTGAATAGCATTTAGAGTTGTATAAAATATTTACAGCTTTGCAGACATTTTTTTGTTCTGCATTTTGTTTTACAATGGCCTTACAAGTCCTTCACCACCAGAGGTTGACTGTAAATTTGCAAGTTTTCGTAAGGTCCTTTTATCAGCTGAAACGTTTTCAATGTTTACAAATTTTGATTCACTTACGGTAAATTGATTTCTTGGGAGCATTTCAGAAATGGTCCCTTTCTCGCTACCTAATTTGTATAATGCATCCTCAGTACATTGGAGAACGGTTAAAATAATATTTCTAAAGTCACCCACCTCTATCTACGTCAGGAATTTTAACTCTAACGTTGTCACCAACATTGCATGGTAGATACTTGATATTTGACAAAGATTTCATTTTTTTAGCTTGTTCTACAAAGCTTTGTGAAGCAAAGGCAAACCTAGCATAGGTTTTTCATTAACTGAACAAATCTAAGTCCTACAGACCATTTATTACAATTTTCGTCTCTCATCCAGATCATAAGTATGTTCTGAGTATCTTGATTTGTCCTTTCCAGACTACCTTGCGATTGGCCGTGACGTGGTTTTCCATGTATGATTTTTAATCCTGTCCTCATGGATGTTAAATTTTCAACTAGTCTGTTAGCAAACTTCCTTCCATTATCGGACTGTAAAATAGACGGGGCTCCAAATATGCAAGAAATATCTAACAACACTTTAGCAACTTCTTCTGCAGTTTTACTATGCAATGGTTTTAGCTGCACAAATTTCGTCAGATAATCCGATTTTAATTTCATTTGGCAAGACTTGCATAACCGAAGGAATATCATTATAGCTTCCTGAGTCATATTTTTATATTTTTTTAGAGCTTCCTTCACCATCCTGTTGCGACCACTATGTCCAATGGACACATGAATATCATGAAGTATATCAAATAACTCTTCATTTTTTAGGTAATATCTAATTACAGGGTCGGTGATAGAAACTGATATTACATATATCAAATCGTTTCAAACGACGATAATGCAACGTTGATCTGTTAGCAGACTGTTTAGCTTCTTTCACTTCTTCAATTAACTTATTATATTGTGTACTATTCATGTAAGAAGTATTTGTAGAATCCTTAGCAGACAATATGTTTTCGAATTCTTCATAGAAATTTGATTTAAACACATTATTACCCTCCACATTTGAGGTAAATTCGTTAAAACGTTGCTACGCTGTCACCAATAACTAATAAACACGCAGAGGGATGATGCAATACTAACCAAATGCACAACAAACACGATCGATTTGCTCTTTAACCGACTACCATTGGTTAGACCCAGTTTTAGCCGGTTAAAGTTGGAAGCGTTGAAAACTTTTCGGACTTTAGCCGTAGGACCCGGGTAATTCTTAACATTAACCGGTTAAACCTAGATTTAGCCGGAATTGGAATTGAAAATTTGGTTTGAATTGAAATACTATTCGATTAAAAATCAATTTATTCCAGAACATACTTACATATATACAAATTTATTAGGGCTTCATTACAAACTTTGACAGTGGAAGAATTGTACTTCGTGTCAAATAATTATAATAAACAACAAGCCAAGGCTATCATCCACGAATAATTTAAAATATTTTTGAATTGTAAATTTATAATCATAAGAATAATGATCTTTTTAGCAATGTATTTTTGGCCAGCTCTAACAATTTTGTTCATTAATTACGCCTGAATTTTATCAAATTGAACCCTTGAAATGTTTTTTTGCTAGGTTGACAAAAATACATTGATATACTTAAGGATAAATTTCATAACAATTCAAAAATATTTTGAATTTTAAAAATAATCCTATATATCATTCTGTCTTTGTCTTTAGATAATTTTGTTGATAGGCATGGTTAGTTGTGTATTATAATTATTCGACACAAATTAAATGTCAATTGATTCCACTGACGAAGTTTGTCACGAAAGCTAATAATTTGTATATAGCTTCTAGAATAAATTGATTTTTAATCGAATAGTGTTTCAATTGACTTAGAAAAGGAATAAATATTTGGCAAATGGAAAAATAATAAAGGCCAGAAAAAAATACATGTACTAATTGGATTAATGAAATGCAACAGTTCTGTGACAACACGTACAGCTTATTTTTACAATTGTAAGATTTCTGCGTAGATTTCTACGATACGGATAAATATGTAAAATTATTTCAGTGAAATGCAAAGCTCGCTAATCAACTAAGTGGATGTAATAGCATGTTCATTATCAATTCAAGAGAAACTTTCATGTAATAATAAAAACTAAGGAAGAGAATAATTAGTAAATCTTGCTTTAGCTCTCGCTGCCTTTTATCTGCTCTTTGCTGAAAATGCAAATAGAATTTACTTGCAAATTGGTACAAAGTTGAACCTAATATATACCTTATTACAGTAACTCTACTTTGCCAATTAAACATAGACTGGAAAGATACTTATTGGATTAATTTGGCGGAGCCGCCGGACACATTTCATGTTATAATATATACCGCAATTAATACATTCAATATTTGTTGTTCAAAAATTATCAACTACTCAATTTGCGTCTCCTTACATGAGGCATATACAGTCTGTTTAAAATAAGCATTTACGTCATCACAACGTCTTGAAGCCAATTAACTTGGAATTACTTTATGCAGAGAGGAGGGGATACATTACACCAAGACACCCTATTGTTACAATTGCAGTAATATTTCGTATTTCGGTGTGTGCATCCCTTTTTCACGATAACTGCTGCATACGCATAATATATGAAAAAGACACTGTATTTTCTGCATAAACGGCGAAAATGGTCCCAGTAGTCCAAAACTGAACTTCTGAAACGCGGAAGAATTCGCAAAAATAATATTATGTGAAGGACAGGCAAAATCGAAGAAAAGAGGTCTAGGTGGGTCTATTACAACTTTTGGTGCTCGTTTAGTTGAAAATAACATCAAATATCGAATCACTATCAAGAAATCGCTATTGTCTGAAACGCATCTGAACAAAAGACCATCCTGGGCAATAGAAAACATTCAACGGGAGCGATTGGCAGCAAGTACTTTTAAGGAATGAATCTTGTTTCAGGGCACGAATTTCCATTTTAAAAGTCTGATCTACATAGTTGCTCTCATAGAATTAAG
This sequence comes from Popillia japonica, assembly GCA_004785975.1. NCBI lineage: Eukaryota > Metazoa > Arthropoda > Insecta > Coleoptera > Scarabaeidae > Popillia > Popillia japonica. Next base: position 11,359 of record SMLS01070538.1, on the reverse strand, counting down.
CAATTAAGGAGTGCAAAATATGCGCACACTCTTGGGGCTGTTTTTCTAGGAAGAACTTTAGCCGTTTGTGTTTTGTGTTTACGGATATCCTTAACGCAGAAAAGAATATTATAATATATGACAAGCATTTTCATCTGCAGAGACGTGGTTTGGGTCAATTAAAAGCGGTTGGATCTTACAAGAAGACAATGACTCGAAACATTGAAGTCCTAGTGGAAACGCGAAAATGGTGTTAATGTCTTCGATTGGCCGCCGCAATTGCCTGACGCCAACCCAATTGAAAATGTTTGGGTGTATACAGAACGAGCACTTTGCAGAAAGAGGACACTTAATCTCAACCAGCTTGTTCGAGAGATAAGGTCGTTACGGAACTTTGTGCTTGCCGAATATGTCGTGCGTCTAATAGAACGCATGACTGGGCAATGCCAAGCGATTATAAACGACGGGCGGCGGCGGTTAAGCGTCATACTGACAACATTGCGTCATAGATTAGACTACAGTAAAAGTGTTTTGCATTTTTTATTACGGTGGAATAAATTCTTTTAAAATAATAGCGTCTACGCTTATCTTAAACAGACTGTATTTCCCAGATTTTGCCCGCAGCTATAGGTCCCCATCCAGTCTAAGAGTTTGCATATCTGCAATAGCCGTGCAGTTGGATATCGTGTGTTCTGGATTTTCTTCCTTCTCCTCGTAATGCTTCAAACCTATCCTTGTCATGTGTCCTCAAGGTGACAGTGCCCTGTGAGAAAACCCACAAGTACATATAATTCGTTCCCAATTAGTTCGAGCATGGTCCTTGCTCATTGAAATTTCCCTGGAATAAGTTAGAGTGTCTCAGACCAGGAAGATTTTCTCAAGTAGTTGTTGTGAGCATAATGAAACTCTGTTGTCTCTGTCTAAATTGTTTAGTTTTCCCAAATTAATTTCCATCCGCTGGTATTTGGTTCGCATCTAACGCAAGAAGTGTTAAGAAATTTAATTGCGATTATCCTAGTTATCTTTTAACGAGCAACGCATTAGAGCAGTTTGCAAATATTGTAACAGCACAAGAGTTTCGTCCTTCTGGCTTACGAAAAGAGGATCATTTACATTCGTCTATGCATGCAGTAGTCTATTTATGTACTCATACATGTTAATGGCACACTATTCCTACTACGAGTTCGGTTAAATCTCTAAATTTGTTGTGCGTTGTCTGCCCATTAAACTAAAACATCGACTACAACATTCTATTTAAATTACTTACAGGTTCTAAGAAACCAGCATTAATTTAAATGGTTATTAGGTACATTTCAGGAAATAAATAGAGCGATAGGAATTTAATTGGAACTGGTATATTTGTAAAAATGCGACTAAATGTTATTTTATATGGAGCCCAAGAAATAATAATAGGCTAAATTATTTCAAACGGAACGGAAAACCGGAACTGGAAAGAAAACTGCTGTTATAAATAAAAAAAGCACGAACAGGCGTTTCAGCTTACTCGGCTGTTAATTATCAAAAGAACATTTGGACGTCGGCTTTTACAGATTTACAGAGGAAGATTAGTACTGAAATATATGGAAAATGAAAGGTTAGCCTCGTGATGATATGATATGTGCGAGTATAAAATGCGGTATATCCAATAGAATAAAGAATCCCAACTGCTACAGTAAATATCCATAAGTAGTAGTGCCTAATTATGCTCAATTATTTGGATCGAAAGAACTGAAACAATGATGAGTGAACTCAAAACGCTTAAGCTTTAAACATGTTAGTTAATAATTCTACCCGTTTTCTTTTGTACCTTTTGTTTATTTATTATTTATTTCGCATGTAGGTGAGGTACTTTACTACTATGAAATGTAATGTAATTAGCAAAGTCTGACATTGGTTTTCCTGGATGCATCTACAATTATGTATATATGGCGTATAGACTGCTCGTTTCCCATAGTTTTGCCATTCGATGTCAATTTCTTTCTTTAGGAAATCACGCCAATTTAAATTTACATGGCAGAGCATTCTTACCGTAACTGCTCTTTTGGCAAGTTCACCTGCAATTTCGTTCGGTATGATACCTATGTGCCCTTTGATCCACATAAATGCAATACTTTTTCCTGTGCGCTTTAAGTCCCTAGTTCTGTCTATTATTTTTTGAACAGTAGGATGCATAGTGTTTCGGTTAGCATTCAACATAGCCTTTAGGACACTTTGTGAATCCGATATAATACAGGTTTTGCTGATGTGTTTGTCCTATGCATATGCAAAACAGCTTTTATGATGGATTCAGCTTCTGCGTCAAAGATATATTCTCGTTTAATTTGTACATTTCTTTATGATCTAGTTTAGTGGTGAAAATTGCGCAACCACATTCATTGTTAATTTTTGATGCGTCTGTATAATGATGCGTCTGTATAAACAATTACGGTAGGTATTCTCTAACAAAACTTCTAACCAGCCACGAGAGACTTTTATCATTAAAAGTTTGTTTTCGTATTCTGAAATAAAGCAGTAAATTAAGACGTGGTGCAGTTGTACTCGCTGTATATATAATTTGAAGCACTAATTCAATAACAAATGAGAATTTTCTTCTTTTGTAAAAAGACGTAATTAAAGGAAAAGGTCCATACACCACCTGCGCAAAATATAAATTAAATATGGTACTTCGCTTCTTCGTATACTATTTATATAACCTTATTCAGCATTGTGCCAGGAAGTTGCTCATTCCACATTTTAATTACGCATTACACCGAAATTTTCATTTCCATAAAATACATTTTATTAACACCTTTAAATAAAATATGTTAATTAATCTGAAATAAATGATTTAAGGAGTTAGGAAGTACAGAGTCTTCAATTGGCACAGGATAAGTCAAAAAAACTAAAATTTTGACATTAACTAAATAACTAAATTAATAAATACCTTGATTACAAAAATCTACAATAAAAAAAATTGTCAATGTAAGAAAATAAACAATATAGAATCTGCGGAATTATAAAATAAGTCACCGACTTTCGTGGAAGTACTCATCCAGAGAGTAAAAACATTTGTCTAGAAGATAGTTTTTCAGTTCTATCTTGAAACGGTTAATATTGCTAACATTTCTGCACGGTAGACTTAATTGGGCCAGCCACAGTACCATTGAATGACAAAATAACTGAAATCCTAATTGTGGCCTGTCTGTCGTGGATATACATACATAGTTGAAAATCTTTCTAGTGTCGCGACAAAAGGACGCGGAAAAAAGGACGCGGAAAAAAGGACGCGGAAAAAAAGACGCGGAGAAAAAAGGACGCAGGAAAAAAGGACGCACGACAAAAGGACGCAGAACAAACGAAAACCCTACTACTATTTCGATGTCCTGCACTCAAAGGAAAATCTATACTTTTGCATATGTTATAAGTAAATTCCTCAAATATAATACTGTAATTATACACGTGTCCGGGCTTGCGGCCTCTAACGATAATGATGGACTTTGAAAGAGCCGCAATGAACGCTGCACAAACGGAGTTCCCAAATGTGAGAATTCCCGGATGTTTTTTTCATTTCTCGCAGTGTATGTAGCGCCATATTTAAAGTGCAGGATTACAACGCAGATATATTGAGAATTCTGACTTCGCTCTTCACTTAAGACAATTGACAGCTGTTGCATTTGTTCCAGAGAACCATGTAAGCGAAGTGTACAAGGAGTTGCTCGATAGCGATTTTTATACACAAAATGAAGAATTATTAGTGCCACTGATAAATTATTTTGAAGACACTTGGATAGGGAGATTAGATAGAAAAAGACAGCGAAGACAACCCCTTTTTCCTGCAAATGTATGGAATTGTTACGATCTGGCAGACCAAGATATACCTCGAATTTATAATGCTGTCGAAGGATGGCACAACAGCTTTTCTTCTCTTCTCAACGCTGCACATCCCAATATTTGGAAATTTATAGATTCTCTTAAAAAAGAATATAACTTAAATGTGTTGAAAATAGAGCAGTACCTTGCGGGAAATGTACCTCCACGTAATAAAAAATATCAAGATACAGATTACATCAGGATAACAGCTATTGTTGTCGATTTTCCTACCAGGCCAAATTTAGAATATTTGAGAGGCATTGCTCACAATTTTCAGTTGCAAATTTAATATTTCTAGGACAAAATAATCACAAAAAAACATGAAACAAGATACAAAACAAATTAAAAAAAATTACAAAAAAAATTAAGTCACAAAAAAAAAGACACGCCAGCTTTACGCTGCCAGTCCTAAGCCTGGATAAAGTGTGAAGGAAAGTTTCAATAAATAATAACGTTTTCCCGCTTCCTTTTTTTCCCACGTCCTTTTGACCAGCGTCCTTTTTCCCCGCGTCCTTTTGTCCCGCGTCCTTTTTTCCGCGTCCTTTTGTCCCGCGTCCGTTTTTTCGCGTCCTTTTGTCGTACAGATGTAACATCTCAATCAACAGACTCCATATAGGAAGATTATATTTGGTGTAAACCATGATGGATAACGGGCCTTCTCAGAGGTAGAAGATATTTTGGAACACATTAATCAAAAAAGTGCTCTAAAGATAGTCATATTATCCAGATAGTTTTTCCACTTGTTAGGTCAATGATAACACTTGCAATTCGAACAAAAGTCAAATTTATTCCAAAACCTTTACAATATATTTCTATAATCTGGTTTTCGTAACAACTTCTTCAGTGGAATAAAATTGACATTTATTTAGTGTCAAATTATAAATAAATAACTAGCCATGCCTATCAACAAAATTGTCTACAGACAAAGAAAAAAGATAGTAGGTAATATAATTTATCATTATTTATTTTATGTTCAGCATTATTATCATTCTCGATCTCTTCCAGAAATGCCTAATTCATGTTTGTAAGCTGACAGTGTAATTGTTGAAAATCTGTATGTCTAAAGTTGTACCGCATAATTAATTTAGTTGGAAAAGCGGAGGATGAACACACGAAAATTTAGTGAGAACTAAAGCAGGATGATACGGATTCGTAAGTACGAAAAGGAATTCATCACGTTCGATATCGAGATTACATTCAACATTCGCAAAAACCAGGTCTAAGAGTATTCCATCACAATTTGTGGTACCTACTATTTAACTGAGATCATTAATAAAAGGTTGAAATTGAATTTAACAAAACAAAAAATCTTTGCAATATATACAAAATTTGAGTTCTCAAAGGTGTCGTTTTAAATGACTAACTACTAACCTCGAAATTATAAACTGCCAATGTAAAATGAAATAAGCTACACATGCGTAAAGTACAGACTCTGAAAATCAGCAAAGAATTCGCAAATTGTTCTGACTATCAGCAAACAGTTTCCAATAATAATAAATAATAATGCGCAGAATGCTAGTAGTGTGCAACTATTACTGATAGTTTCGTATTCTTGTTGGAACAAACCTGATATATAGGGTAGGTACCATACAATTCCCCGTATTCTAATTAGTGCTGCAGATATCCGACAAAATTAAGATCCGGATATCAGGATCCAAAACTATCCGGATATCCGAATCCTTGGATCCGGATATCCGAATCCTTGGATCCGGATTCGCTAACCAAAACCTCAGATCCGGATCCACTATCCGAAATCTAGAATCCGGATCCGCTATCAGAAACTTCGAAACCGGATCCGCTATCAGAAACCTAGATTGAGCAGAAAGGTCCCCACTGCAATTTTTTTTTTGGAATTAACCGATTTGTGCTTCATAGTTGTTACTTCATATTTCTTATTTATTTAGTAAAACCTTATATTTGTGTTTCTCTTCAGACCAAATACTTTTTGTTCCCGATTTTTTATTTTATTTTCATTATAACATTCAAATAAAGTAGTTATTTTCTTCTTAAAACGTTGTAGATAGCAATATCTATAATATATTATATAATATATATATATTTATAATATTAATTAATAATGTTGATTTGTTTTATTATTTTACAAAGCAAAATGTTGGAACGTAAAATATTTTTTCTTTACTATTTTTGTTATGTTAGCGAGAACTCGTGAACAAAGTAATCTTATTGATACAAACCTGATGAATGCAAATTTGATGATTTTCAATAGCACATTCGGATATGAGGTTTCGGATAGCAGATCCGGATCCGAGGTTTCGGATAGCAAATCCGGATCCGAGGTTTCGGATAGCAAATCCGGATCCGAGGTTTCGGATAGGAGATTCGGATCCGAGGTTTCGAATAGGGAATCCGGATAGTGGATCCGGATATGGAATCCGGATAGTGGATCCGGATAGCACTCAGATCCGGATATGTGGATAGTAAATTATCCGGATCCAAAATTATGCGGATCCGGATAGCAGCTCTAATTCTAATCTAGATCTAACAAAGCAGAAATAAAGTAATAAAAGACATTTAACATTTGTAAAATCTTTATAATTTCGGTAAATAAATCCATAACTATTTTAGTGACTATGTATCAGTTGCAGAAAACTGCGTCTAGAAATATGTATGCCTACTTACCTATATATTAATGGATTATATCTGTAGTATATCAGAAGTTATATTCGTGTCAAACCAACAATAGTTTTAGATAGTTGCTGTAAATTAACAAACTGTCCATTACACATAATAATAAACAAAGCAATTGTTGTTTGTTTCCAAATTTATAAAACTTGTTTGAATTTCAAGTCAGAACCACAAGGCACTAGTGATTAGAGCTTAGTAGAATTATATAGCTATAGCGAGTAAACAATAGTTTCTTTGTAGGTTTACTACAATGTTGAAATAATACACTTGTCAATAGTACCTACTTTAATAATCAATACTGTTTTAACAATAATGACAGCTTTCCTGTTTATGTTCAATAATTCACAGCTAGCAAACAGTATTCAATTCTAAAGAGAATACCGTGCGTTTACTCAGTAGTATAAAATATATTGCATGAGGTAACGCAGGCACTGTATTTCGCATGTTTTACTGTTGTTTTATTTGAAAATATTTGGTACGAGTGTTTGTTCCAGTCATAGTAATTTCAGATGTGTGATAATAAATTTAAATTATAGCCTCATGTAAGATGTAGTAGCAGTTCAATAAATTCACAATAGGAAACTTGGAAAGTGTGGTTCCATTTAGCAGAAGGATACAACCTCCTATGTAGCAAATAATTTGGATAGTTTTCTGTTAGACACGAATTGTTAGTTCAATTGCCAAATGTTTTTATTAAAGACCGTCAGACAGTAATCTAACCACAAGACTGGCCACCATATTGAACAAATGTAGAATAAAGGCCACTTTACACCATGCTAGGCTCATACTTTTTCTATACCTACTATTTTCTAGAAACTAGAAAAAAAAGTCAGATAAAGTATCATCTAAAGGCCGCTTTACACCAAACTATACTAGATGCTATACTATTTAAAAAACTAGATCCTGTCCTATTTTTGTTTCTAAATTGATACTAGAACATGCGCAGAAGTACTTTTGACAGATCGGGAAACATCGGAAAATAAATACAAGTTCAGTATATTATTGGAAACGAAGGTAGGTTATGTTGGTCAAGTTGGTATTAAAAGCTGTTTAGTAGCGCCATCACGTATTGATTTGTTGTACTCCCACCTAAAAAAGTATTTAGAAAATCCTAGAATAGAATCTAGTATAGAAAAAGTATGAATCTAGCATGGTGTAAAGCAGCCTTAAGAAGAGTACGTTGCTTCTAAAAATTATCTGTGTGCCATTCGGTTAGGTCTATGTACTCCGAAAACACAACTGTTGGCAGCAGTTTACTTTTAATCAATGCAACCGATATCATGGTCTATGTACTATCCCAAAATTTTGTGTGGTTACGATCCATATTTAAATCAGAATATACATAATTCATATCATTGATAAACAACAATAGTGTCAAATCTATAAAAATATTTAAAGTATTACAAGGATTATTTTTGAGCAAAACTTTGAAGCACTTTATTGTAGAAATGATGTTCGTCGAAAATTAAATGTGTAGACGTAGATAATGTATTTCTGCTATTAGTTTAGACAGTTTTAGTTTATCATGTCAGTTTGGATCTATGACCAGATCTGCAATTTCTAGTTTAGCTTCTGAATTTGCTGTCGGCGGGCGGTCTAAATTGTGTACAACATAAATATATTTCAGGTATACCGCTCTAGATGCTCCAATGTGACTATGTCGATGTATTGTTATTTGTTAGTTATCACAGTACCTATATCTAATAAGTTTTGAATAATTTAAACCGATTTTGTTTATTTAGTGTGGATGCTGCCATGGGCCTTCTAGGTTATATTACTTTGTAAAAGTATTACTGCACCTTTTACTGTCTACTTCAGCGAGTTCAATTTTTCCGTTCATAATGACTGAAGATAGCGTTAAGTGTCGGTCGTACACAACTGGGAAATTTTACTTACAAACAGAGAATTATTATTTCTTAGGAACGCTACTGAAGTGATAGGCGATGATAACCGTTCCCACTGTATAAACTTTGTCTTAATAGTGCTCCTGATAGAAATAGTATAGTCATCTACAGATTGTATGTTACCTTTCAAGCACGTTAATCTCGCATGCCCACATTTACGAAGAACAGGAAATTAATTGAAAGAAGATAAGATAGTGTGATTCTAAATTTATCAAAAGATATGAAATTTAACAGTGTTGCAAATGAGGCTTTAAAACAATAAGAAATTTCAAGGTCTATTCTATGGAAAAATAATTCGTGCTTAAGACGTTCTCTAATCACCTGAGATCTGAGAGAGAAATAGTTCATCAAATATAAGATTAGACAAGCAGCAAGTAGCTGTAATCTTGCAATGTATTTCTTGGCAATAAAAACGTATTCCTGCGGTTTGACTGAATACAAAGTAGATGATGCCTTTGCGCCAGCTGTTTATAATCTGGAATAGAGAGTGATTTGAATCTTTTCTATTTTTTTGAGTACACGTGAATATATCTGAATAGAAAATGCTAGCTCTGAATGCTGTACAGATGTAGAAGAGCTAGAGAGGTCAGAAATTGCCTTTTGATTTGATTTGACTGATCACTGTGTACGAGTCAATTCTTTATATCATCCTCACCACGGTCTCTGGTTTATTGTACCTATTATTTCGTGCCAAGTGAGTTTCTTTACATAAATAGGTTAGTCTCTTTTATGGCAATTTAATGGGAATTTCAACCGTTCCAATGAAGCGCATTCAAATACAACGAGCTAAACTGCCCTCCCCCCCCCCTCCTCCCCCTCCTCCCTCTCCCTCATTGCATAGTCAGCATATAAGTTCATTCTTAGAAATGCCAATTCTATGTAGGTATTTCCTTAGCCATCTCCTGTTAACAGACTGTTCTAAGTTGTACTTCGTTGAGAGCCAGTAGATCTGCTTCTAGATGCTGAGATGGTTATATCATCATTCGTTTGCTGTGTATCTGCCCTTCAATACTGCACCACATATCGCAATCTTAGTTACCGCCAGACCTGATTCTGGTGAAGTGGCTACTGTTGCAGAATCTTTCCTTGGGACGCCAAGGTAACTTTTTGTTATGTTTAGCCAGGTTTCTTATGTTTTCCAGACAGCCTCAAGCTAGTTTCGAAATTATCTTATAGGATACTAATGTATTTCGGGCCGCCTGACTATCCGATAGAATATAAATTAGCTGATACCTAGATTGGTTTTCCAATGCCGTTTGAGCACATGTCGCTATTGCTAGTATTATTTGAACCTACTATAACTAGTTAGGTATATGGAGGCTCAGGGAGAAAAAGATTTAAATATGGATGTTACTACCGGTGTACCGCAGGGGTCGGTGCTGGGGCCGACTCTCTGAAATGTAGTATATGATGGGGTTCTACGAATACAGATGCCTGAAGGCATGTGGACAGTGGCTTACGCAGATGATCTGGTAGTTGTGATAACGACTAAAACTAAGGAACAGCTAGTAAGCAAAGGCGACGAAGCGCTGGAGTCTATTAATAACTGGATGATGAATCACGGGTTAGAACTGGCACCTGAAAAGTCGAAAGCACTCATGTTGAAGGGACCGAGAGATAAAGATGGAGTAAACATATATGGCAAAAGAACCGAAGTAGCACCATCGAAGCGGATACGATATCTGGGCGTAGTATTAACTGAAAACTGTAAGTTCGGAGAGCATATCAAGGAAGCAACCTTAAAAGCAGAGAAGAAAGTAGCGCCTCTCATGAGAATTACACCAAATGTCAAGAGACCCACAAGCAAAAAGAGAGAGATGTGGTACAATGTAGTACAGTAAATTATGTTGTACGGCGCACCAGTATGGCATAATTCTCTGAAAGTACAAAAAAATAAACATATGATGGTTAGGGTACAAAGGAGGAGAAGGGTACAACGAGCGAAACCAAAAAAGGAGAAGGAGAGACCACGTTACAACTATGTCAAAGAAAATGAGAAAACACAGAAGAAGTGGCTCAATGGACAAAATCTCTGATACCAAGAATAGAACGATGGGTAAAATGTTCTCAAAGACGAATAGATTACCATCTATCACAAGTATTAAGGACACACGTTTGCCTTGGTGTGTACACCAAGAAAATAGGAAAGAGTGGAGACAATAATTGCATCTACTGTGGCGAAAGAGACACCGTGGATCACACTTTACTGGATTGCGAACGATGGCAAGCGGAGGGGTCGCAATTGAACTCGCAGGTTGGCAAGGAAATGCAAAGAGATACCAGGGAACATGATAAACTTAATGGTGGAACACAGTGGAATCTGGGAAGAAGTACACAGGTATATCAGAGACGTAATGACTAAGAAACGAGAAATGAGAAAGAAAAGTAAACAAAACAGATAAATTGAGTCAGATTAGAAAAAGGACAACCCGCATTCCGATGATATGCGTGCAGCGGTTCCAGAGTACGGGCAGGAAGAGGTGGGATGGTTTTTAGCCGGTAAAAATTCGACACTACTGGTTGCCGATACAGAAAGGTCGGGTCCCAGTGTCTATGAAGGTTTTCTCGCCAACGTCAAAAAAAGTGTTATTCGAACCTGTTCTTTTTGACCCGTTTGCTTACCAGATCTGAGTTTGAATTCCAGGCTTCTGTTTTGGTCTCCACCAATCCCAATCAAGGACAACCTTGAAGAGTTTGTCGAAGGAAAGTTTGGGAATCATTGGATCACAGCGCATTTCAAATATAGGATTTGTGAGCTCAGAGATTGGTTATCCTAATGAATAAAACTAATACGTGTAAGAATAGTATATTACATAAATAAGATTTGAAGTAATAACAATTTCAAAAGTTAAAAAAAATAGCGAAAAATCGAAAATTGGAAATGAAAAATACATTACTTACGTAACTATGGAAAACAATCTAAACTACCTGGTCTGGATAAAGTACAATTAGTCATTTCTTTGTTGAAATTTTTAATACCA
>SMLS01070535.1:0-19194 GCA_004785975.1 Popillia japonica | reverse complement strand
GTAATTGGGTTTAAAGGAAAATGAGGGCTAAAACGAGTCAAAACCAGCCAAAATGTTTGTGATATTAGCTAATCTGAAGAGTCGTAATGTGACCAATCATCGCCAACTACCATATAGAGCATGTCCACTTCAAGTGACTGCTGCACAAGCTAGATTAGGCAACTACTTTGATCTGAACGCAAATTAAGGACGAATCTGCAGATGTTAGCAACGCAAATTGAACAAATTATGTAACACTTGATGTGAGAAGAGGTTTTCGTAAAACCATTACGAAATGAAGAGCTTTTGATTAGTTTCTAGAATACAAAGTAATACGAGTAAAACTAATATTGCGCAAGCCAAGACAGCTTCCGAACAGATACGAGGATATTTGCAGAAGATTATCCGTCACACTAAAATGTTATTTTAACAAATTTACTCGGAAACTATTTACTCAACTGCTTCAATAAAAACGTCGCACGACGAAAGATCAACAATAGGATAATAACGCACACCATCTATACCGTCTATTTATTATACTGATTTCCCCAACTTATTATAAATATCGTTCTAATTATTCCGATGTATGTCCGCACACATCGTTCCGACTAATGCTTCGATCTTTGTGTACACAGATGTTTTTGTGGTTTAGGACGACGTAAAACGGCACATATCGATAACGTCAAAGAATACATACATAAGATTGAAAGGATTGTTAAAAGGAGTGTGCGGTCGTTAGCTAATTCAATTATCACCATCTCTTTTGATTTGAATAGTTGCGAAAGGGTCAACACCCGCGATATTGCAAGGTCGCGACTAGATCTTAAACGTGCATCTAAAAACGGATACCTGTTTTCATACACTGTGCGGTTGGGCGCTACGTTTATAGGTTAGCTCAATGTTAAGCATGGAAAGGTGGGCTCTTTCACATAAGTATATTACCAAATGTACCAATGTACCAATATTCTTCAAGTTCCTGTTGGAAATCCCATAAAGTGGACATACATATTTAAGGAGTCTCACAGCAGAAGTTACAATCCAGAAGTTTTGTTCGCAAAATTATTTGAATAATTGGAAAAAAAAAGATGGCGGCGGATTATATTGAAAATCAAATGTAATTTTTGTTTAGTTTTCTTTAATGCTGGGTCTAGAAGGTTGAAATTTTGGACAATATGGTACAGAACTAACCTAAAAAACGAGAAACAGTTTTCAAAATTTAATTTTTCGAAAAAATTAGGATGATGACAACTTGACGCATGTCATAGGTACTTTGCTTCTGTCATACTTCTCACGCACTACATATACATACATAATAGAAGGTTGAAACTTTGCCGCAATTATAGGTAGACCAAACCTAGAACAACTCAAAACAACTGTCAATATTAACAAAACATGGAGAAAAAAACTTCAAAAAAATCGAATTTCTAAAATTAACTGGCAACCAAAGATTGGCTAGTATCCTTCCTAAGACGAAATCCTTATTTAACACTTTGTACACTCCAAACCACTAGCCTCTCACGAGCTTCTTTGACAGACTATTAGATGTTTTAGAGAGACATAATTTTGAGTCACAAAATATTTTTATTTTTCGATGTATTCATAGTACAAAAGATCAGACCAACCAATCCGACTGCAAGTCAGCTACGACCATCCACAGCCATAGATACGGGATTCCTCAAAGACACACTAGCAGCAAAGACATTACCAAGAGCAGGTGTGCCTAAACCTAAAAAAGGAGGAAGAACAAAACGTAAAACGGCCATACTAATGGATATGCCCAAAAAGCTAGAATTTCTATGGTATAGCAAGTCGGAAATGAAGATGATTGCAGATCTAGAACTAACCACCACCCAGCATGTTGCTCAGTCTCCGAAAAAGAGTCGTATCATTCAGTGCAGAACAATTTTGTAACAGTCATTCCCTAAATGGTTCCACTAGCCTCTCACGAGCTTCTTTGATAGACTATTAGTTGTTTTAGAGAGACATAATTTTGAGCCACAAAATATTTTTATTTTTCGATATATTCATAGTACAAATGATCAGACCAACCAATCCATCTGCAATTCAGCTACGACTATCCACAGCAATAGACACGCGACCCCTCAAAGACACTAACAGCAAAGACATTACCGAGAGCAAATGTCCCTAAACCTAAAAAAGGAGGAAGAACAAAACGTTAAAATGGCCATACTAATGGATGTGCCCAAAAAGAATTTTTCTGGTGTACCAAGTCGGAAATGAAGATGATTTCAGATCTAGAACTAACCACCCCCCAGCAGGTTGCTCAGTCTCGGAAAGAATTCATTCAGTGCAGAACAATTTTGTAACTGTCATTTCCTAAATAGTTCCTATTGCAAAATGATGTTCAAAATTCGTCAAGACCATTTAACGGTCAAACATGATCAAATGATGGGCAATCCTATCCTGCAATGGATTTTTTTTACTGCTGGGCAATTTTGCTGCTCATCCAAAAGACGAAAATCAAAAAAAAAACATAAAATTGGCTTTCCTACTGCCCAATACTACGAACGCCCTTCAATTCTTCGATTGGGGAATCATAAAAGTTCTGACACAAAGCTAGAGAATGATTTCCAAATGTTCTTTGATTTTTACCAGTATTTGTCATTTCCCGGTTGTAACGGTTTCCCGGTTATAACGCTCTTTTTCTCTTGGACGGTACAAGAGCTTTATAACGAGATTTTCCTGTAATGTTATCTTTTCACAGCGACAGCGACTATAGCTTAAACGGAAAGTGGGTCGAAATGAAAATCCTTAATAGTTAATAAATGCTTAATCCTTCATATGGCTAAACCTTCTTTGTTGAACTTTTTGGAAGAGATGGGAGGGGGGGGGGGGGGAGGGAGGGGGGGGGGGGAGGTTGTTGGGATTTTCGCCCAATAAAATGATCCTTTGGGCCTTTTTAGTATCATATAATCAGACCAAACAATCAAGGACAAAGCTTTGCGACTTGCTTTTGAGGGAGCAATATGCCCAATTCGAACCTGTCCAATTGTAGCAATAGCACCACTGCTAGATATGATTTTCTTGCACCTACATACACGTGAAGAGGGAAGCTACAATGGGTGACACCAAACTAGAGTCGGAGGGCGCAAATCCAACAATAATTTAACTGGAAATAATCGCTCTCGAACAGTGTGCTCAAGGATTTTATCAAACAGCTAAGCTAACTTGAGACTGTCTACTCATCCTCAAAGCTTTGTCACAAGGATGCTGATATCTTCCAAAAAGCTGTGCAGATACATTGGACTACAGCCATTCTGTGATCAAGAAAAAAGCCACGTACGAACTCATCTTCAATAGTGGAGAATCGGCCAAGAAATCCCCAAAATTCCAAAACTAAAACAGTCTGAGGTGATACCTTCCTGAACTAAAATTTCTCAATTGAAGCTTGATTAAACATTGCATTAACTGCGTTATACTTCAAAACGAGACTACCTTTATCGAATTCACCTTGACGATATTCCACCTTAACGTCCAGCTATAATGTGGGCTTAATTCTCCGCTTCCTATGTCATTCTTCTCACGGTGTTAGAGACAATATTTATGGTAATATCGCGATAACCGCGATCCAACTAATGAACCTATAAAATCCCAGGTGTCGCTAGTCTACCAATTTTTCCGTCTAAATTGTTTTAAATAGCTTGCAATCTTAACTTCTTATAAAAGCACGAAATACAATTCAGGAAACGTTTAACGACCGATTAGCTTCTAATAAACTCCTCGCAACATCCGTGTTCCTATAAATACATATTTCACGCAGCTTTTAACAATTTAAAAAGACATAAATCTTTTAAGGTAAAATATCAGTCACTCAGATAAAATACCGTCGGGTTATAAGGTTTATAAAAACAAAAAGACTGCCATATTTAAGAAAGCAGGTCGATCGCTTTTAACACAAAGGATCCAATTCGATATGTACTTAAACGGTTAAAAAAAGAAGGAAAAATGTTACCCAATAATCTTTGTGTTACGATTACTCTAATGCCAAGTTATAGATGGTTTAAATGTATTTTTACCGTTGAAGGAGACGTTCCGACAACAATGTACGGATTAAAATGGTAATGTAAACAGAAGGACGGTTGGAGATGACCCCAATTTGCCGCTATTATTGCTGTAAGCTTTAAAATGCTTTTCTAAAGATGTCATTTTAAATTTGTGCTTGTTTTGCAACAATGGAAAGTTATCTTCTGTTTATGTACATATTTAGTTGATTAAAAATAAATAAAAAACATAATAGTACATTGATGGCTCATGTATACAGGGTTGGGATAAGTATGGAACCAACTCTAGTGTAAATAACTCAAAAAAGGTTGATTAAAAAGCTATATTCTTCGTTTTCACAGATTTTTTACACTAAACCCAGTATGTATGAATTCTACATACATATACAGGGTATCCGCGATATACAAAGCATGCTTTTAAGGGATGATAGCTACAACGATTTAGAAACAAAAACATATAATACACCTTGGGTCTATCTGTAAGCGTAAACGAGAAAAAAAATTATTTCTAAAAAACCTTATTTGGTCAAACTGTACAAGAAAACTCATCCATATTGCTTCTTAAATAACCAAAAAACCATATAAAAAATTTAGAGTTAAAAATAACTGAAAAAAACGACGAAAACGAATTATTTAATACATTGAAACGGAAGAGTGGTGTCATTTCTCTTATGCTATACTGTACACGTATTCAATAGAAGCACAGCTGCAAGCCAAGCACCATATGTTTATACGACCTTGAACTACATTAGACCATTGTATCGTACGAAGTCAATGGCCATACGTTTTAAAAATATCCGATCAATAGGAAAGAGGTATCTTTGAGTTTTTTTTTTGAATAATGTCATGACAATAAAATCGATGTTATGTTGAAGTTAGAGTAAAAAGGGCGTGTTTAATAGCAGCTTTCGATCGGTAAATGAAAATTTAAGTTGAGGGAAAGTCGCATTGAAGGAAAACAATGTATCTTATAATACTGCAATTATGTTATGGCGCTTTAAGCTCTTTCGTAAAGGCTACTACAAAATTTAGTTCTTTTCTTTTATTTGTGATAAATTGCTGGTCCTAAAAACGACCTTTTTGAGAGACAGGAGAAAATGTATTACAGGAAAGGCTCGATGTGTTGCCCATTTGTACGAACACACGCCTGTAATCCTCGGGTAAATCCTGCACTGATCGGCTGCCGCTGTACAGTATGCGTCGAAGTTTGTGACATGAGAAATATTTTTTTTCTCATTTACGCTTACAGATAGACCCAAGGTGTATTATATGTTTTTGTTTCTAAATCGTTGTAGCTATCATCCCTTAAAAGCATGCTTGGTATATCGCGGACACCCTGTATACCACGCTCTTTCAAAATCTGCAAAAATATACAGGGTGTCCCATTTAAATTTAAACAAATTAAAAAAAATATATACATCAAATGCATTTTGCCCCACACTTACCTGCCAAATTTCATAAATATCGTCCTTTTCGTGTAAATATATTTACTTGGTTCCATACTTTATCCCAACCCAGTATATTCATAAATGTACACTGCTGGAATTAAATCATCGAACACGCGTGATCGGCAAGTAGCCGTCAACAACACCATTCTATCTGTGCTTTTCTATTTACCTCTTTATCCGTATAATTCGCCAAGAAATATCACACAGATAAACAAGCGCTTAAAGAGATGCAAAAAAAAGACAATTTTTAGCCCACCTCTAGGTAGCACATATATCTCCCACCTAATTTGGTTTTTACTACCAATGAAGAACCTTTGCTATCGGAATATTTAGTCCAACTGCATCATGGTTTAACAGTTTTATGTGCACGTCCACTCGCCTTCCAATCTAACTACCACTTATGTAGTAGTTTTAGACGCCGTCACCTTCAGTTATCTTTAAGGACAGCCGAGCTAACTAGCTTATCTTCAAATACTAGTTTCAACCCCAACCGCAACTGCTGATGTTTTTTTCAAAAATTTGGAAAAGGTCTGCAAACGTGAAAAATTCGAGCCTCATCAGATATGGAATATTGGCGAAATAGGTAGCTAAAGATGTTAAACAGGTTGGAACCATCACGTCTGCTGAAATTCCTTCCTGCATTTTTTTTGCCTTCCTACGAGTGAAATTTAAAGACCGCATGTTGAGTGGTGCATTCCTAAGAAGGACTTCACACCGAATTCGTACCAATTAGCATTTATCCATTTAATCGAAATGATTTTAGCGACATTGATTTCCTTGGTTGTTCAGTAACCGATTGACCAGCAGATAAAGCATCAGAGACAACGAGCCACATGGGATAGAATGAAAATTTAAATAGTAAAAACCATGTTTGTACTGAAGCAACTCTGCGACCATTCTCAGAAGCCGGCTTACAATGCAAAAACGTGATTCTTAAAGAATTATTGCGGATATCCCAGAAAAAAACGATGTAGAAGCTGAATTAACTGCTCGGAAGCAAAAAAAATATTACATTTAAAAAATAAACATTTTTATCCCAAAGTAAGTAAACCTACTCCTGCAGTTCATTAATCTTCAGGTGATAAATGGATGTTGAATGTATCGAGAAAGAACTGTTCCAAGTCACAGCTAACAGCTACTGAAGATGTAAAAGCAATTCAAGCTGTGGACTTGCCACAAAATCTTCCATTGTGCATTATGTAGACCAGCGGTTCTCAACCTGGAGGGCGCGCCCCCGTGGTGGGAGGAGGGGGGAGGGGCGTGGAAGAATTCCAGGGGAGGCATCAACAAATTACAAATTAAAAAAAATTAAATAAGTTTGTAGTTTTTGAAACAGTTGTTTTTTCATGTATATTTACAACAACAAAAAAATGAATTTGATGCTGGACACAAACACACAATCGTTGAAATTTCGTTTTAAGTCATTTTACACAAACATCATGTAAGTAAATTTATCATATATATGTACTAAACTAACTAACTTAATCCGTAAAGGGAGGCGTGGCCTCACAGCAAAGTATGAAGGGGGGCTCAGACCCTAAAAGGTTGAGAACCGCCGAAGTAGACCATGTCCTAGTAGAACAAGAAGATGAATCGCCAAGGAACCACTTGAAAATGTCTTTATCCAAAAGTATAAGATACATATATCAACGGCCCCCAAAGACTTTTTTTGTAAATATCTACATTTTAAGTTTTAATAATTTGCTAGATTTTCTCCAATGCTCTCATATTTAAATTTATTATCTCTGCTTGTAATGTACCGATTGAAGTTTTCTTTTATTTTGCTCTTTGTTGCATTACAGATTGTATTTTGAAAGAAAACAACATTTCTTGTAAAATAATGAAAAAACAATAAATTACTTTTTTAATCTTTACATACTTTTGTCCGACGGGAACAAGAAAGAGCAATAGCTACCGAAAGGTTCTGCTTGATGAGTGTCCTAAGATTAGATGCCAGCATTGTACAGATGAACAACTAGTTAGTCTGAGTTAGTTTAGCGTGAGCTTTTTTGTGTTAATGTTAATTAAAGTTTAAATTTAGGAGTACGTTTAACAAATTTTCAAATCAAGTCTTGATATAATAATTGTTGCTTATCATAACTAACAATATTATGTTTTTATACCAATTTTCATTAATTAGCTAGCTAATAAATGGCATTCAGCATAGAACAACAAATTTTTTATCTTATGCATTTTCGATCCGCACCATTACGATCTCGCTTATTATTGAAGATATACGGTAGGTTTAAATTTGGCAAAGTTGCTAAATTTTGTAGATATTCTGATTCCGAGATTTTTGAAAAAAACGGAAAAATCTCATTTTCTTATTATGCTTGTAACACTTTTATTTGGTCTGGCACGGAAAAACTAAAGATATATTTGCGAGGCCACTTTTGCTTCTCTATCTTAGGGCGTACTTAAAATTTCTATACGACGTTTGGTTTTCTTTGGATCATCATCAATTTTGTTATTTCTTATTAGATTTTGACACAACTAGAAAGATTTTCCTTTTCTGATGTCAACCATGTGTCATGTTGAAAACAAAATTTGATAATATGTGTTAATTGATGAAGAATCTGATTTGAGATTAAATAAGGTAGGTTGCTATGAAATTTCCAACTGTCAATCACTTAAAATTGAGTATCATGCCTGTACAAGAAAAGTGTTCCACGTATGTACCAGTGGCGGCTCGTGGTCAATTATACTGGGAGGTCAACAATAAATTTAAAAAATAGGCATACTTAAAAAATATAAATATTTTACCTTTAAATTCCGCTTTAAATAGTCTTAAACTGGAGGTCCATTCTTCGTTCTTTAGCAGTGGAAAAGTGTTGAATAACACATTCGTTAAAATCGCATATATTTGTTTTTAAAGTAAATAATAGACGTTAAATGTCTTTATGCGCGAAAGTATGCATAAAGGTTGACAATAATTACCAAATAATATATATGCTCTTATTTTATTACAATAACGTATTACATTGAGATAAGAACAAATTCACTGACGAAAAAAAATGCAGATATTACTTTGCTTATTATTTTCTTTCTAAATGTACACTAAACTAAATCGAATTAAAAGAAAAGTAATATACCTAAACTCAAACGAAAAAAAAAATCTAATGAAAATCTGGTAGATTCAATAAAGATCACAAACAAATCGCTATAAACACACTCGCACTTTCGACAAACTTTGCTAAAAGAAGGTTAAAACACATGTTTACTGTTATAAATTATTAACACAGGAACTACAGGTAAATCCGAAAACTACTTTTCCAACTACGCACTTGTGCTGCCATCTAACATTTCATCGGAAATTAACCTAAATTCGATTTCAAATAGTGGGCTTATGACCCAAATTAGATTATATACTTCGTACGTTCGGGTCGGTTCGGGCGCTGGGAGTTCTTCGGATATTTCCGCGTAGCTTTAATACGACGAGGTCAATTCGCACCGCCAGCCCAATGTTCAGGAGGTTGGAATACGAGGAACGGCCGATAAATTTTAAGTTAAGTATATTTGCGACTTTTGCGAGGAAATTATCTATTTTAATAAAACACGTAATAATTAATATTTCTTTATATATTGTTAACATTTTTGGGAGGTCATTGACCAGATGACCCTATGGACAAGCCGCCACTGGTATGTACATATGTGTACATACATATTTCAGCCAGCAAAAAGTTCCACTGAAGTGTCTCTTTCGATACCTACTACTTCCGATAGCATCATTCTCTAGCACCGTCCCTATCACAAAACACATAAATTCCGTATTCTCAGCGATTGTAAATCTGTCAATGCGTAACCGGTCCCGCAAATGAAATGTTTACCAGATTATTATTATTAAAGAAGGTCCCTTCTTTGATCGAACGCCGAAAATTTAACCGCCAAGATGTGACTCTATTGTGTTCGGTATACAGTATTAGTGTCCGCACGTTAACTCATTTTCCAAGGTGAAACAATCTTCGATCAAAAGCTCCGACGTGAACGTTGTAGAGATCTTTATATGTAAGTGTATTGTAGGTATGTGTATGAGGTACAAGGCGACCGTTGCGGAATATCGGACAGGAATCGACTTGTTTAGTCCAGGTCGATCGCTTTGTTCTTTGCGAACATGTCTTAACAGGTCTAATAAACTTTAATTATACAGTTTAGGGAATCTACCGCTACTAAAATTATGACATTTTAAAATTTTGATTTCTATTATTGCTTCTATTGTTTTAAATTATTTTCAATCGAATCTGACTTCCGGTTACATTGGAAAAAATATTATACTTACGAAGGGTCGTTTTTATATTCCCCGACAAGGCATGAAAACAAAAAACTCGAGCAAAAACAAATTTTATTTTTCAATGTAGTTCCCCTGGTTTTGAGTACATGAATTTGTTTAGACTTTAAATTTGTTGCAAAAACCACAATATTTAGGAAAGTACCAAAACTTGTAAAAATGTCTGGATTCGAAAAGAAATAATAATAATAAAACGGCGAGTTTTATTATCGCCTTGATAATGACAGCATTGCTGTCGAAACGCGTTGGCATTTATCCAAGTGGTGTCCTGTGGGTGATAGTGATCTAGAGTTCTACTTCGGCACCAAGAGATCCAGTGAATATTCGAAAAGAAATGCTTTCTAAGTTACAGTTTTCCCAAATTTGTTATTATTTGCTTAATTTTCCACCAGATTTTTCTGATTCCTCCTGTTTCAGAATTATTTTTTTTATGTTTGAATGATTATCAAAAACTGTTAATATTTTTCCTTATATGGCAGTTGATTCTTTGAGTGTTTGGTTGATTAGTAACAATCTTTGTTCTACTCCTCTTTGTTTGACGATTAAAGGAACACTAGCTCAAAAATTCAGATTTTTGAGCAAGTAGATTAAAACACTCTAAATCACTGGAATATTTGCCATTATTTGCTTAGCTTGTGGCCAAATCTTCTTACCCTTCTTTGTTTTAAAATTGATTTTTTTGTGTTGTGTAAACCTGAAATCTCAATCACTAATTTTTTGAAAATTAGATTTCGCTAAAACCAAAAAGATCCATTGTGAATATCCATAATCTTTTAGTCGCAATTAATCTCCAAAATTCTGAAGATGTTTACAGTAGCAGTATATTTGTGGAAGGACAGCCGACCACCTTCTCCATCCTCTTAAGGTAAAACCTTAGTTTGTAACCGATTTATTTTTCCTGTTCTGTGTTAGAATTTTTTTAACATTTAATAATGTTCCAGTCTTTGTACGTTGGCTATCAACTGTTTTAGAGATTTGGTAAGTAATATTGAAACTGAAAAACAATAACAAGAATGTATTGTTAAAAGCTTGAATAAATAAAAAAAAATAAATTTGATCAAACCTTGTCTAAAGCGATCTACTGTCTTGGGAATCAAATCAATTACCACAATTAATTCAGGTCTCTGATTTGATTATTTTGAACTATAAATGTATTAGTAAATTCGATCAAAAAATTACCAAAACAAGAAATGCTGATTCTTCCAGTTTTGAAATTTTAGAACTTATTGCTAAACTACAAAAATTGTTTGAAGGCTTTCAAATTTGAATGCATCCAAAAATTTGCCGAAGAACTGACATTTTGTTAAATTGAACCTTTATAGATTGTTCTAGTATTTGAGAAACTCACTCCAATATGTTGAGAACAAAGGTTGAATAATTTAGGAGAAATAATTGACAGAAACTGCTATCATTGTTTGAAAGTCGTACTTCTAGACCCACTAGATTGTGTTAGATTTTTTTATACTCACAATATTAGCTGCCTCTCTTTTACGAGGTAAAATACTTCAGTATTATTCTACGTAGATAGTTTGTGTGTATGTACATTGCTCCAATGTTTCCAGGTTTCTGCTATGGTTTTCCAAAATATTTGATGAATGAATTGATGAATTGAAAACCAGGCAATTTCCTCAATCAAACGAGGGGTCGCTTTTACATATATTCCCAGACAAGGTATGAAAACAAAACACTAGAGCAAAAACAAGATTTTTCAATATAGTTCCCCTGCTTTTGAATACAGTTAACATCGATTCAATAACATCTTTAATCCAGTACAAACATATTTTTATTAGGTTTTTGCGCAAAATGGACCTCAACTGCTGCTTTAAGTTCGTGATAGTCCCTAAATTTTGTCCCCCTTGGTGTTATTTTTTGGGATTTGGGAACAAAAAATAGTCATGGGTGCTAAGTCTGGACTATAAGGCGGATGTTAAATTCCTTCGAAGCCACAATCAGCTACAACACGTTATGAAAATCTGGACTTGCGCACTGGTGCTTTGTCGTGTTCAACAAGACAACTTGCGTAAGTTTTCCGCATTTCTTCACTTTAATAGCATCTCTAAGGCTGTGCATCAGCTTTGCATTATCCTTCCCCGTTATCGTACTACCCTAATTCATATGATCAATTAACAAAATTCCTTGACAGTCCCAAAAAATGGTCGCGATTATGTTTCCTGCAGAAGGGGTGTCCTTAAACTTCTTGGGAGGGCTGAAGCCCTTAATATGCCACTACATCGAGTTTTGTTTCGACTCAGGGTTATAACGGTGAACCCAGGTTTCATTTCCAGTGATAAGTCGATTTATAATTAAATCTGGCGGCACCCATCTTGCATTAACCTTTGTCATCTCAAGTCAGTACTTTAGTCTTGCATCCTCCAGTACCAAACACTTGCTTTTTTCGACAACATCTGAAGTGATCACGTCAACAGGGCGCCCTGGACGGGGATCCTCATCCAGTGGTTCTCGATCATGTCTAAACAATTTTGACCACTAGCAAATAGTTGTCTTGGAAGAATAATCATCCCTGTATACAGCTAACAAGCTTCAAGAATCATTTTTGCATGTTTTCCTTGTTTTGTTATAGGAATTTTATTACAGCCGACACAAATTGACAGATAATAAAATTAATAATGTTGCAATTGTTTTGTAAATTGCCATACAAGTTACCAAGGCATATGTGATTGAAAAACAACGTAACCAAAAATTGCATCAATTTCAAAAAAAGCAAAAATGCATACATTCTGAGAATTGTAATAACTGCCCAGGAATGTTATAGAACATGTCCAGAATTTAGCTGCCAATTCAAATAACTTTAAACGTAACAAACCTTCTTTTGCTATATGACACATAGTAGTTTTTATTCTACCACTTACTTCACTAAGAAATTCTCAATTCTTTAACATTAGTAGCATTGCTGCTTCTGATGGTAGAGTACCATTCTTATTAAATGTATGCTCTAAGGATGTTATTCTTGGTTATAACAAGCAATGGTAACACTCAACATTGAAGCATTAAAATTGAATACAAAAATTTACCAAACAAGCCCCAAAATCTGAGCTCTACCAACCTCCAAAGGAACCCTCATCAAAATACAAGACTGAACACAATAAATTAAAATTACCTCTAACCAAAATAAGAAACAATTTTTAGTAAGAAAAGAGTTTAGATGGATTTTGCAATATTATATTTCAAATTTTCTGATATTGGTAGCATTAACCAAACAACCAACTTATATCAAGCTAAAATTTGGCCAATATAGGAAATTTGTGATGTAATACACCCGCCTAATGTTTGAGAGAATTGGGAATTGATTGGCTAGCCCCTACTATCAATTTTTATTTGCACAGACCAATTGTGAACAATGATTACTCAACATGTACATGTATGATTATCATCCGTACAAATTCAATTGTTCTCCTACAGCTCCTGTATATGGCAGAACAACTAGTCTCAGGATCTTATCCAAATATTTATTCATTCCAAAAAAAGTGCGAAAAAGTAACTTTTTGAAACTGCTTGCACAATTTTTAACAGGCCATACGTTTAAACTACCATTTTGGATATTGCTTCTTCTGATAATTTTAGCAAGGAAACGACAATAGACTTAAACTAGAGTGCATAAGACTTTCAAGACCTCTTTATTATCTGCTCTAACTGTAACATTGTGGACCATGTCATGAAGATGATCTCTTATTCTTTGTGTTAATATCAATTTTCTAGTACCTACCTAAGTCCGATTATTATTTCCTAGTGTTTTTCTAAATGTATAGAAAGTCATAAAATTAACACAACAAACAATTTTATTGTATTTTCACTTAAGATAAGTACCCTCCTAAAGACTATCAACAGATTTTAGCGATTACAAAAAGGAGAAACCACACATTCCAAAACTATGATTTAAGTATTAGTACATGCTTTTACACAGCTTGGCACAAGTTAGAAGGCACATTTTCTCTTTGTACCTACTTAAAATAGCAGTCGAATATACTCATGCTGGCTCACTCAATCTGAGAAAGAAATCTGTAGTTTGCCTCCGGCAAGGACGTTCGTGAACAAGTCCCAACTAGCAAATCATATAACCTGGGTCTATACATCTATCTATCTACATAATGATTCTCAGTTTCGTCAGATAGTTTTTTTTTCGAGTTTCTACTGGTATTATTATAAAAGTTGTTTGTTGTTTTAAAAATAAAGAAGTGTTATGGAATGTTTAACGGCCATAACCGCCAATAACGCTTTTTTCTAAAGCGATACACACTGAAATAGAGATAATTTAACCATACTGTTCTTTACTATCAAACTGTAATCACCAACCGAGAAATTAGATACATGTAACGGTTTTATATGAAACGTGGATTTGTTATGAAATCGCAGGTGGAATTGACCTAATTTTTAGATAAGGTAAAACACCATATCTAGAACTAAAATCAATAAATAATACATTTTTAATTGTTGTTGTTAATTATAGTTCAAGATAATTAGAACAAACAATATCACGTGATGAAATCACGAATAAAAATGTGCCTGATGGAGATAAATATTATTCGCTAATCTCACTTATCAATCAAGCACAGTTTTCAAATTGTACTCGTTGCGAATAGATTCAATTATTATTTTTGATGATTTGTTAGTGCAAAATGATGCGATTATATCAGAATATTGCGAAACATGTAAGTCAATTTAACTCCCCAATTTAACATAACGCACATAATTCTGAATGGAAACTGTTCCAAATTAGCATAAACATATGTTATGAACAGTATCAAACGGAAGCATATTGTGTTTGACTCCCTATTGTTATAGTGTATGTAATAATATGTAAATGTTATGGGTATCAGATCCAGATGTTTTTTTTTCTTTTAAATATAGAATAAAATAATAAAATTCATACGAAGGACCCACGCAGAACTTATTACGGTTTGCAAGGTTATATTAGATATTTTAGAATCGGTTTAATGAAATATTACCATTTATAATTACGCAAAATCGTTTTCTCAAGTGCATTGTGCACCGTATAAAGTGGCTTCGTTTGTTGATTATCATAGTAATTACTATAAATTTTACCTTGATGTGATATAAACATCCTTGCAAATCATACTTGCCAGGCGTTCAGTTAAAACAATAAAAAAATAGGGTTATGCAATTTTATTTTACTTATAATCTTGATTCTTTCATTTAAATATCTAGAAATGTCAAATTTGACGTTTAAATCTTAGAAATGTCAAATTTGACGTTTAAATGTCAATTTAACATAACACTCATGACACATGATTTGACACTCTGACAATTCAACCCATTAGAGTGTATCCAAAACTTCATAATTTCCTTAATGAAGCTGTGCTTGCAAATATTGAGAGGGTGGTCGATGTGTTCAAAGCCCCTAGCTGGATTTTCATATTTTTCAGTCCCCCAATATTTTGTTGTCATTTATAAGCCATCCCCCTCTAAAAATTTGTTCCCAATCATTTTGACGTTTAACAAAATTTTGACTGAGTTTAAGCATAGTGTCTATTAGATTTGCAGGTTATTGTGATGGAAATATCGATGTATGTATATAACCTGTCAATATCACAGATGGAGAGCGAAAAACGTGCTGCATACCAACCCCCATCGCATTCTATTTTTCGATATGACCCACTGAAAACATATCTTATCTGCCATCAAAATGTATTCAAAACTTTATCACTTAATCCTCAATTAAAATGAGATCGTAAATTTTCTGTTTTTTTTTAAACAAGTTATAGTCATTAGCAGCATTATCTGTACTTTAGGGGGGTGACGATTTGTTTAAAGCTCCTAGTCAGATTTTCACATATTTAGGCTCCCCCAATATATTACGGTGATTTATAAGCTATGCTTCGCCAAAAATTTCCAAAAAAATTGTCCCAATATGGGTATGTCTTTGACATACGTCGGGTTCGATCATTTGTTAAATTTGGACGTATATACAAATTTGTCTAACTTTGACATTTAAACGTCAAACTGAAATGTCAAATTAGACGCTTCAATGTCTAGAAATGTCAAATTTGACGCTTCAATGACTAGAAATGTCAAATTTGACGTTTAAATAACTAGAAATGTCGAATTTGACGTTTAAATGTTCACAAATTTCAAATTTGACGTTTAAACGTACAAATCGCTCAAATTAGACTACTTACCAAGTGTCTGTTAATAATTTAAGGTGATGTATGCTAAAATTCTACTTATAGTTCAAATAAACAGGAAATATTAAGCGTTGCTGGTATCCTTCCAAAAATTTGTCTTAATCATAGAAATTTTTAAGAAAATGTTGCAATAATAATAAAAAAAGAATTACCCAACTTTATCTTACTTATAATTCTCATTCTTACGTTTAAATATCTAGAAATTTGACGTTTAAATCGTTAGAAATGTCAAATTTGACGTTTAAGCATTCAGAAATGTCAAATTTGACGTTTAAATGTAAAAATCCCCCAAATTAGCCTAATTGCCTAGTCTGCATAGATGCATGTATTCTAAAATTCTACTTATTGGAAATATTAAGGGCAGCCAAACGCCAACTGAGTTTTCACAACCACTATTAGGATCGTCATTAT
Organism: Popillia japonica; assembly: GCA_004785975.1. Lineage (NCBI taxonomy): Eukaryota > Metazoa > Arthropoda > Insecta > Coleoptera > Scarabaeidae > Popillia > Popillia japonica. The sequence continues at coordinate 2,888 of SMLS01070535.1, read as the reverse complement.
ATATTTATAAGATTGTATCCTTCCAAAATTTGTCCTAAACAAATCCTAACAAAATGTAGTCTAAATTGAAACATTGTGAATTAGTCTTTAAGATTTGGAGGTTATTGTGATGCAATGGATATGTATTACCTGTCAATGTGATAGCTATGATTGAACACCTAATTAGTTGTCAAATTTGACATATAATTTAACATATAAGTGTCCAATATCACTATTTTTGACATTTAAGCGCCAAAGTTGATCTCATTTGACGTTTGGAGATTAAATACATTTCGAATTTGTCCGCCAAAGAAAAGTAGGATCTATTACAGAATACAAAATTGTCCAAATTGTAGGAAAGGATGTTCTAGATGTCGTTTTACCTTTCCCTAATAGACTTAATATCTAGCTGTGTAAAGAAGTCTTTAATTCTCTGATTCATTAAAAGGAGTTGGTTCAATTATACTAATTGGTATTTAAATTTAATTCGAGAGAAATCCAAGTTGTCTACAACTTTATCAATTGAGAATATCGTTAATGATTTATGTAACTGTTTTACCTCAGTTTTAGTTAATTAAATTGAATCAAATAATTTCTTTTAAACGAATATATAAAGAAACTGTAATTAATAATGGGGGATAGAGTTCACTTTTTCGAAGCAGTACAATTACCAAGTCTACAACAAGAAGATTAAGTTCATAAATAAACATTTTACGACCGCTGGGCTTCAAACTATGCATAATAAATTCTTATTACTATTACTATTACCAAGACCAATTCATCAGGTTATAGCATTCCATGTTTTACACCTTTAAAGGTAATATTTATTACTCATGCAGTTCACGTATAAAGAATTCGGAAATATCGAGGAATAGCAGTCACCGCAATGCAATGAATAAGTTAATGGTGGTCGTTGGCGAGACTTAAGTTTAGAGTTCATCGATTTCTAAGCTTTGTGGTTCTTCTGAGAAATGCATCGCAATAATTTATTGGGCGCCGTGAAATTATTGTCGTTAAATTTTTTTATCGAATGCACAAAATTATGGTTTAAGGATTCCTCTCAAAAAATTGTGTGTCCTCCTCTCCATTTTTCCAGCTCATTTTAGGGCAAAATTTTAATATTTTAATGAAAATTGATTTTACACTAATTATCTCAGAAATAAAGGAAACAAATATACGATGTGGTACCGCTTCGTTTGTATAATATGTTACATACCCTGCATTAAAACGTATGTACCTCCCACCACCTTTCACAAACGGGGATCATGTCGTCCGGTTCAAATAACAACAGCTGTTCAGTTGTTTTCTACCAGCTTTTAGTTTGGTGGGGAGAAAGGCCAAGAGAAGGCCGTATGACAACCGATACAGAACAGTTTTCATTTCGGTACCGCGAGATAAAGTCGTGTCGATCCGTCTTAAGCTGCCCCCTAATCGAAAAAAAAAATTTTTTTTAAACTTCAATCATCCTTATTTCATATTAAATTATGAAAATAAATTTTGTGCAGATTTAACTGTGATATAAACGAGAGAGCGAGAAAAAATAAAATAAAATTAACGCCCTTTCCGAATTTAAATCAAATTAAATTAAATAAAAAATTGCGCGATGGTTCGTAGTTTAGCCCATTGGACGAAGACTCTCAGCTTTCCTGCGAGAATCTCACCGAATAAAAGCTCGAAAGAAAGTGTATTGAACGTCCACCACCATCCGATTAGCCCCACGGTCACTCCAACCCCCAGTAATAATTCGTTGTCTCAACCTGCGTGTATTAAAAACAACGAAATCAATAACATGATGAATAATGCACCGCTACCAGCAATCAACGATGTGGCCCAAGTAAGTTAATTTAAAAAAAAATATTTATTTTAATTTTTTTTTATTATAAAAAAAATATTAAAAATATTTTGGTGCCCCCTACATCTTGTCGTAGCTGTAATAAACATCGATAATAATTTCTAATCTACTTTCACCGCAGTATAAGGCAAAAACTTTCAAATCTGCGTGTATTTGCAAAGTTTGATTATAAATTAGAAAAAAAAGGGGGTCGGTGGGGGGAGATCGAATGTTTTATATTAAAAATAATAATAAATCCTTAAACTTGAAGGAAAATAGATCGAGGCAATGGGATTCAGCTGACAGGAAATAACGTTACATCTTTAGAAACCTGATTGATTCTTTTTTGTTTTGTAATCCGCTGGATCTGGCTCCTTAAAATGAATTAGATCGTAAGTTACCGTAACATCGTACGGGTCTTGTAGTTCTATAGGACACGCACAAAAGAAATGCTAAAAAGAAATTATAAATTATAAAAAAAAACAGTATAATGTATCCGATCGCTCGAGTTGTGAATGAAAGCTTAAGTTCATGTAAGAAAATTTCATTAATATGCATAAGGTATCTCGAGTAACTCCTCGATGTGGTACTAAAGTTATGCAGTATATAAATTCTATTATTATCGTAGAATCGTATAGATAAAGACAAAGGAATACCTGTTTAAACATGAGAAAAATTGTTTTGTTCGGTTTTTTTGCTGTTAGAAGATTCTTGGGAATTAACTGTATTTTTTTGTATTTTTTTTTGTTGAGATTGTTATGTTGTAACTGTGATTTTGTGTGAAAGTATTTACGATACTATTGTGTTAAAAAGCTCTGTTATATTCTATTAGAACTTTATCTTACTTTGAATTGTAATTTTGACGTTTAAATATTTAGAAATGTCAACTTTGACAGTTAATTGTCAAATTCACCACTAATTGCACCAGGAAATACGACATATTAACCACAGATAAACGTGGAAAACTGGCTTTCTTGGAAAGATAATTCAATGCTCCTTCAAAGAAGTCTTGTCTACCATTAAAAGGTATCGAAAATTTCATAATTTCCTCAAAACTTGTGCCAATTATTTTGACGTT